>VXAA01003916.1:163414-199260 GCA_013399115.1 Anseranas semipalmata
TGGGGCTGGGGGGGCTGTTTGGGTTTGCAAATATCTGGCAAGATAAAAAGGCTGGGGGGTGGCAGCCTGGGCCAGGCCCTCTTGGCAATTAATAATTGGTTAAAAAGCTGAAGGGTAGGAGCGAGTGGTTGGCGTTCAGGGCGGAGAGGGGCTGTTGTGGGGGTTCGCAGTCATGTTTGTTCTGCTTCTGCGGTTGTTTGTTTTATTTTTTTCTGGATATAACGATATGGAGAAGGAAAGGAGGCAATGAATTTAGGTATTACATTATTTAGGCGAGCTAAACCCAACTGTGGGAAGATGCAGAGAGCCCAGGTGCTGCTGAGTGACTGAGTGCTCGTGTGGTGCCCGGGATACGATGGCAGCGGGTGTAACGAAGGGACCAAGCACAGCAGCAATCGACTCCACATCAATTTTCACCACTCAGGAAAGAGCTGTTAGGATCTCAGCGGTGGCTTGTTTTAAAACGTTGCTTCAACACCCCGTTGTGGTCTCAAATGGACGTTTTGGAGTTATTTAAAAGGAGCAGAGAACAGAGCAGAAAACATCATTGTGCCGCTGCACAAACCGCTGGCAGCTTGTGTCCTGGGTGTCGCGGGTGGCTCTGGTTAGCGCCATGCAAGGGGGGAAAACGCAGGCGAGCACAGCCCACGGTTCCTCAGCCCGGGGGAGACAGGGCACAGGTGCGTGAAGTCATGGGCAGGTCAGAGAAAGCGAAGAGGGAACATCAATTTGCTATTTCTTACAGGAAATTATGATGTGGCAGGTCTAAAATAACCAGGCGGAAGCGCTTTTTCGCACAACATGCTATTAAGCCGTGGCACTCGTTGCCACAGGATGTTCTGCAGCCCGATAGCATCGGGGGAGCCGCGGGCGGCACTGAGACCCGCAGAGCAGGTACGGGGGCTGCCTGAGCCGCGGTGGCCGTCTCTCCTGACCTTCCTCTGTCACAGTCGGCAGCAGGGCCGAACATCGGGGTGCCCTTCCTCATTTTGCTCCTGTGCTCCGTTGCGCACCTACCATTGAGGAGGGAGGAACGTCTGTTTTAGGTCCTGATTTCAAAAACGTATAAAACAGCTGTAAAACCTAAATGCAATACGATACCCGTTCCTGGTGCCGTGGCAGGCCCTGCAGAAGTCCCTGCCTGTACCAAGGAGTGGCTCTTATAAAGTGACCCCAGCTGATGAGATGCCTGCGAGGGTATTTTGTTGTGGTGCAAGTGCCTGAGTGCTTCACAGGGATGCTTTTGTAGCCTTATAAGTTTCAGATTACAGATACCAATATAATCTTGTCTGATCTTTGTGGTGGGACGCAGACCGGAGGTCATTATTTAGTGATTAGTGTTAAATCCACACATTTGAGCTCAAATATGACATTTTTATTTTTAAAAATTAAAAAAAAAAAAAAAAAAAGAAATTGATTTCATTGTAAGAGCTTCAAGGGGTGGAATGGTGACATTACCTTTGCACTTGGTTTGGGTTTTTCCTAATGAGCCATTTGTCACAGTCTTACTCCTGTGGACGTACTCTCACTGTGCTGACGTTAATTTCATGAGCATCTCATTGACAAAATGAAGGGATTTGGCTTCCTTAGGCTCTACATTTTAATTGAGTCAAGTTTTCCAGCCTTTGTATTCACACAGAGCTTTCTGAATCCTCTCCGGTTTAACCATTTTGTCTTCAAAGTGCAGACACGAGAGCTGGACAAAACTGTTCAGTGATGGCTTTGGCCGA
The DNA here is from genome assembly GCA_013399115.1 of Anseranas semipalmata. Classification (NCBI taxonomy): domain Eukaryota; kingdom Metazoa; phylum Chordata; class Aves; order Anseriformes; family Anseranatidae; genus Anseranas; species Anseranas semipalmata. Next base: position 165,145 of record VXAA01003916.1, read on the forward strand.
GGTGGTTCCATGGACCTACATGATCCTAAGAGAACTGTGAGTTGAACCATGAAATGGCAGAGGTTAAAACAATCTCTGTCCAAAAAAAAAAACCCAAAACAGTGTGGGTGATGTTGCTCCCATGAAGGATAGAGAGCAGTCGGGATTGTTGCTTCTCTTCAGCACCCGTGCTGTCGTAAAGTGTGCGTGCGGCTCTGGCCTGAGCCTAGGTTAGCAAGTTTTTCCTGTTTTCTGTGTTGACACTGATATTCTGGAACAGGGAACAGGGTCCAGCTGGATGTGCTGAATAATAAACGTGTCTCACTGTGCGACACTGCTCGGCTGTTCCCCGAGCACCGCGGCGGGCCCGTGCCCGAGCTGTGGTCCCCGTGCCTGGAGAGCACGAGGCGCCTCTGCTTTCCCTCATCCCGCATCTGCTCCGGCTGTGAGGCATCTGTGGGGCGCTGCCGATCCCGATGCCAGTCCTGCACGCGGTTCTGTCCCTGCCTCGGCAGGGTGCCACCGTAACTGGCGAGGCACGGGAGCGTTCTCTGCCATGTATTCTGATATTTTGCAGGTGCGCGCTGTGTATTTTCATTTCTAAACTTAATGAGTTAACTTTTGCTTGTGTATGATATACAAAGCTGCATCTGCCTCCAGCGCTGCGATCTTTTGTAGTCCTGAGCAGCCAGCAGATATCTGGATGTGTGGCCGAGGCTTTGCAGGTATTTCAGCGTCTGGTTTCCAGCGAACTCAGGTCCATCATTCCCTTACCAAAGCAGGGAGGTGCCCACGGTGTCAGCAGCCGCTCGGCGCATTCGGTATCCAGCCCAGCCCCGCCGATCTGATCAGAGATCTACGGTCCGTGTATTGACAGCAGAGAGCTATCTGCTCTGTGTCACTCCAGTTAAAAGGAGCCCGTGCACTCTGGAAGATTGCCATTGTGCCCTTGAGCTGAGCAAAGTGCAGGCACCCCGGTCTGAAGCAGAGCTCGGGTAACCGCACAGCCCCAGGCTGCTCCGGTGCCGCCGCCGAGGGACAGAGGCAGCGCTCGAGGTGCCGGGCTCAGCGCGGGGGCACCTCTGTGTCCCCTCCTGCTGCGGTCACCGTGCTGCCCTTGTCCTTGGTCTGTCTTGCTCGGTGTCTGGTGGCCGTGGGGTGTCTCTGGGGTAAAGCTGTTGCCCACAGGAGCCTGTCTGCACTTGCGCAGGTCAGCATGTGGGACTGGGCACTGTCTCCCCGCCTTTTTGGTGTTCTCGTGCAATTAGCACTCACTGCCATGCTGCAGCAATCTTTCACCCTCTCCTGGGAGCGCCTTACGGGAGCAGGGATGCTGCTGTGCTGCTCCGAGGTGGGGCCCATAGCCTGGTGTGGCTGGGCTGGCCTGAAGAGCCCCGGTGTGGATGGATCCTGTCCCACCCTCCCCAGAGGCAGCCAGGCCGGGCTTTCAGCAGCTCCCAGCCTGGCAGCAGCGCTGCTCCGAGGTCTGCGTCTTCACCTCCACCCGTGCGGGCAGAGGTCTCTGGCTGTCTTCTGGTTTATTTCAAATGAATGTGAAGGTGGACGAGGCACCATTAGTACGTATCTGATTCAACATCTCCGCGGTAATAGCTACCCTTGCTTCCATTTGCCATGCTAAGTGACATCCCCCTGTCCTGGGGTGCATTTCAGTGGAGCCGCAAGCACCCGGTGTCGTGGGTGGTTGGCTTGTGTGGAACCTGCTAGGCTGGATCATTACTTGGGATGGGTTTCCCAAGTCACAGCTGTTCCTTGTGCCTAGGCAAATTTCATTTGATGTGAACTGAAATTGCCAGGAAATGGTAGAACAAGTGATGAGGAAGAAAGTTGGAATTGCAAGTGAAATACTTCACTGGCAGAGAGTAGTACAATTGTACGTAAGCACAGTGATGAAGGGTTTTCTTCTTCTGGATCTTTTGTGTGTTGAGCATGGACAGGAGAAGTAAGCTTGTTAGACTTGGAAATGCTGTAGAAAAAGTCGTTTAGCCTGCAGTTGTGTGTGTGTGAATGCACCTGGTGGATACAGAAGAATGGGTGAGAAGGTGTGGCACTGACACGATACTCGTACAGAGGCTGGCAAACAAAGCAACCCCTGTTCTCTGCTGCACGTAGTTACACAGCTCATCAGTGGCATTTGCCAAAATGCAGAAAAACGTATTGAACTGGCATCTGTATCGCCCTCTGAAGTGGTATTTCTGAGAGGGGTGCTCAAGTGATGTGCGCAACAGCTACAGCGCCCTTTGGAGGACGGGGATCAGCCTGTACCCGCGCACCGTGCCAGAACGGTGATGTCCTGTCTGGGTGCAGAGCAGTAGCCTTGGCCCGCTGCGATTTCTCCCTGTCTGGAGCATCGTAAATAGGTGTTGGCCGCAGCCGTGGAGTCCTCAGCCAAGGAATATGAGCTGCTATCTGCTTGTGTCTGAAAATTCGCAGAGGTCTTCCCCTTGTCTTTGTTGTGGGTTTTCTTTAATGAGACGTGGCCAACGTATTCCTTTGGAGCTGTTAGTATTTTAAGACTTAAAAGATTCCCCAGGATCAGCAACAAGTCCCTGTTTTTCTCTAAGTTACTGTGTTTGTGCACCAGATGTGTGGATCTCTGGGCAGAAGAAGTCGTGCTGCACATGAGAAGTGTCATGGCAAAGCCTTAATCAGGTTGTCTCATATGGGACTGATTTCCTTCAGCTGTTTGTTTGCGGTGGGGAAATGATTATTGCAACGTTTGGAAGTGTGGTTGTTCAGGTATCGTTCCCTGTCATGTGGAATTTTTGTTGTTGTTGTGTTGCATCACGTGTAATTTAATGCAAAGGTTTTGGCTTTTTTTGGTACCTCCTCTGAGCTTCACTTTGTACCTTCCCAAAGGCTGTTTGCTCCTTGGGCTCCTCGGCTCTCAGCAGAGCCTTGCTAATGCCCGCAAGCAGGACTCAGTCAAGGCCCCTTTCAGGATCACCCTGGCTTCATTAAGTGAGCGAGGATTAATCATATTAAGGTCCTAATTGATTGGACGATGTGCCTGACACAGTGCCGCGTCGGTGACAGCGTGGGGTTGCTTTCCTGGCCAAGTGTGAGGGTATGGATGGGATGAAGGGCTCCGGCTACGCGTGCTGTTTCAGCCAGAGCTCAGCTGTGCAGCGAGTGCTGCTGCGACGGTCACATCCTGCTCGCTGAGACGCAGCCTGACAGGCGCCGACAGCGCTCGGCTGCTGGCTTCGCTTGTCTAATCTCTGGTGACAGGGATGCTCAGGCAAGGGGGGCTCTGGGTAATTCAGGGCCTGGATAGATAATTTGAAACCCTTTTGCCTTAGCTGTCTTCTCTCCAAAACCCGGCAGGGGGAAGTGCTTGTGTTTTCCTCCCTCGGCTGATATGATGGATGTGTCTTCTCTCCCCAGTTCCTGCGTGTGAGACGCTGCAGCCATGTCTGACTTCGTAGAAAGCGAAGCGGAGGAGTCGGAGGAGGAGTACAACCAGGATGGGGAGGTTGTTCCCAGAGTAACCAAGAAATTTGTAGAGGAAGATGAGGATGGTGAGTCTTCCTGTCTGCTCCGAGTTTGCTGAATTGTCTGTGTGCCTCGCGGCTCTATTTGGCATCCCATCGCTCTGTAGATGCAGCAATAACCGTGCAGTAATAGCATCACCATCTGTAGTCGATATTCTCAGCTGTTTAAGTGCTTCCCTTCCTCGGGAGTGCTTAGGTGGTTTTTATATTTGGCAATAGCAAATACAGTCCTTCACTCCTGTGGGACTTGCAGTCACACAGTTTGATAGTAAGCAGTTAAAGCATAGGAATTCTCCCAGTGTGGCCACTCCACCTGTTCCCTCTGTAGAGAGAGCGTGAGACAAGGAATGGGGCTCTAGCATGAGCAGCTGGGTTCTGTGTCAGTAAAAGTGTTCAGTTAAGACTCCCTGCGCAGATAGTGTGAAGGAAGATGTTGTTTGCACAGAGCCAAGAACGAGCCTCGGCAGATAACCACTGCATAAATGTCTAACAATTGTTGCTCTCCACCCCAGATGAGGAAGAGGAGGAGGAGAATCTTGATGATCAAGATGAGCAGGGGAACCTGAAAGGATTCATTAATGATGACGATGATGAGGAAGAGGAAGAGGAAGAAGAAGCCAGTGACTCTGGAGACTCTGAAGACGATGTTGGCCACAAAAAGAGAAAGCGCAGTAAGTTTTGGGATGATTATTTACGGCAGGCCACAGTGTAACACTCGCACTGTGCTGCTGGGAAGCAGAGTTCTCTGCCTGCCCTTGGTGTCTGCATGGCCTGGGTAAGCTGTACCCTTCTCACGGGTTTGTCCATTCCCAGTTACTAAAGGGAGAATGTAACTCATCTCTGCTTTCTTCTGTTAGCTTTTGATGACCGCCTGGAGGATGATGATTTCGACCTCATTGAAGAGAACTTGGGCGTTAAAGTCAAACGAGTGAGTTGTGTTCCCACGCTGTTGCTAATGTTGTGGTGTGTCGTAGCACAGATGGTGGGCTCCTGCCTGGAGTGGGTGAGCAGTGGCTCCTGTCTGCTTGTGCCTTCTCGAGAAGGAAGAGCTGAGTGCTTGAAGGCAGCACGGTCTCTCCCTGCCCAGGCAACTGGGCACCGGCTCCTAGAGTTTGCAGAACGCTTTCTGCTGTTCGTAATGCCTGCTGTACTCCTCCCTTCCCACCTCTGCAACACAGGTTCAGAGGAGCCCATCTTCCACTAACTTTCTCTTGCGTGGTGCTAACCTCAAAGTTGGCACAAGGTATTATGAGTTCTAAAGCTTCTTCCATAATGTTTGTTAGAGTAACATGAAGCCAGGCGAACACTGGTGGTGACACCGTGCGTGTGACACAGGTGTGGACCTGGCGCGGTCCTCAGCGGGCGGTTAGGTTGTGTTACACACTGTGCCAAATGAGCACCTGCAGCACGACTCTTTTGGAGCTGTGGGGTGACTCTTTGCCCCTCCATGTCTGTGCTGGGTTCCATCCTGCTCTGTCTCCAGAGGGAGCAGAGGAAGTGAGGTTCTGGCCTGGTGGAGATGACATGGAGCTTGAGTGACTGTGACAGGAGTTACGTGCACTAACAAGACTTCTCGCTTGCAGCAAAAATTCAGGCGTGTGCGGAAAATGTCCGATGATGAGGATGACGAAGAGGAAGACTATGGAAAAGAAGAACACGAGAAGGAAGCCATTGCTGAAGAAATCTTTCAGGATGGTGAAGGCGAGGAGGGAGGGGAAGCTGTTGAAGCTCCTGTTGCTCCACCAGAAGAGGAAGAGGAGGAGGAAGAAGATGAATCTGGTGAGTATGGATGGTCAATTACATCCAAACTTTGTCCTTTCACTGAGCTATAGTTAACCAAAAGCTGTAGCCCTACTGTGGTCAAGCTCTTGTTGGTCTGATTAGTACTGTCTTTATATTTAAATGTTTCTGGGTAGCAGATTTAGTTTGTCTGTCTAAACTGCTTTGTCCAGAAGCATATTGTATACACTGAGATGTTGAATGCCTACTTTAAGCTGCCTTCAGCATGAAAATGCTTCAAATGAAGGAAGTCAAGGCACAGTTTAGCACCTAGTAACACAGTGCAAGCCTGCTCTACTTCTGCTCTTGGGCATTAGCCCATCATCACTGCTAGTACCATACTGAAAGAACTGCAAAAATTCTTTATGTCTAGGGTCCAAAGCAGGAAGGCTTTTTCTGACTGTATTTTCTGTGCACTGAGCTGCAGATAACTACCAGATGGCTTTTCCTGTGTTTAAAGGTTTGTTCTAGCTTATTATTGTGGTTCAGGCTCCTGGAATTTCTGAGGTTGGTGTAGGAGATGCTGTGGTTAGCTGTGCAGACTGACAGCCAGCAGCAGCATAAGTCTGTGGTGGACAGCGCAGCTGCACTGGCTGAGCTGAACTTTGTCAGAGGTACTGGCTGAATGTGTATGTGTCCTGACTGCTAAAATGGTTCTCTGTGTCCAGACATCGATGACTTCATCGTGGATGATGATGGACAACCTCTGAAGAAGCCAAAATGGCGAAAGAAGCTCCCTGGATACACTGATGCGTAAGTATTGATTGAAAATTGGCCTGGAGCCTTAAAAACACTGCTCGGATTACTTGACTCTTGCAACTGCAGTGTGATTCAGCTTGTGGTTGGATAGTGCTGGTCTCTTTCCCCAAAGGAACCTGGTGAATTTGGATGTGGGGCTTTTAGTCTGTGACTTCTTAAATGTCTGACTTCTTCCTTTCTCCCCTAGATTTTTTTTATCGGAATACCAAAACCAGTCCCTTAAGTAAAGCACTTGCATGTAAACCTCAAATAGTCGTATAACTATCCAGTTTTTTAGCTTAGGTGCAAAACTAAAGATTAGATGTAGGTGCTGTGGCCCAAATGCAGTTTTCTGAACTGCATCATGGGGCTGAAGGATAGTTTTTGCCTTCTAGTGCTTTGCAGGAAGCCCAGGAAATCTTTGGTGTGGACTTCGACTATGATGAGTTTGAGAAGTACAACGAGTATGATGAGGAGATGGAGGAGGAATATGAATACGAGGATGAAGAGGCTGAAGGGGAGACCCGTGTCCGACCAAAAAAGACTGCCAAGAAGCGTGTCAGTCGGCGTAGCATCTTTGAGATGTATGAGCCCAGTGAGCTGGAGAGCAGTCACCTAACAGACCAGGACAATGAGATCCGCATGACAGACATGCCTGAGAGGTTCCAGGTGAGGGAAGAGGGTACAGGTGTGCAGACAGAAAGCATTTCAGCTCCCACTGAGTACAGCAGGCCTGGGACCTGCAGGCCAGCTTTCTCACCTGGCTGCTGGCTGGATTTTGGTATCTCTTTTCCCTCTTTGCAGATCCCACCTCAAAAGTGCAGGCTGAGACTCTGCGTTCAAACGTAATAGTGAAGCTGAATTGTTCTGGCTGTGTAAACCCCGAGGGGTTTTAGCACTGGTCATAGTTTCTCTTTGGCCACTGGGTGCCAGTGTTGCACTTCTTGGAGTGGTGCAGGGCTTGTGCCCTTCTGAGATGCCCTTTATGTTGAGTGCTGTTAGTAATCCCATGAGTTGTACCTCTAAAACAAGAGTAAAGCTGCAGTGCCAGAGAAGGCTTGCTAGGGTTTTGTAGCCTACAGCTATGCCAGCCAACACAATTGTTCCTTGCAAGGTGTTTCTGTAACCCGCTTTCACTAATCCGAGTGATTGGGACTTACACTGCTGTCCATGTGGAGTCCTGTTTGTGCTGCTAGGAATCATTCTGTTATCTCGTATTTTTCATTTAATTTCACCTTGTATTCAGGTTTTCCCTGAACAGTCAAAGTCTTTCAATCTCCCTTTAGTGTATGTTAATACAATTCTGTGCAGAGGCTTGTCACCCACCTTTGTGAAATACGATGTCTGAAGCTGCTAGCTTTTCAGAGGACCTTTTTTTGCATGCCAGTGTAAACAGCACAAGGGAGTGCTGTGTGTAATGTCTTCTGGCCATATGTGGCCTGTTCAGACATTTTGTCCTAGTCACAGATGTCAGTGATGGTTAGAGCAGGCCACACCTGAAAGAGAAGTGGCTGGGCCTAAATGCCTAGAGGTGGTTTGGAGCTGTTTTATGTTATTCTATGGCTGCAGCAAGAAGAGTGATAACAAGGTTAGAGCAGGCACAGACAGACTGGAACAGAGGATGTAACTGCGAGGGACTTGGGAGTCCTGTAGGAAGTGCAGATACCCTGAATTGGTCGTCACAGAAGGCTACACACCTTTGCAGGCCTTTCCACAAGTCTTTGACAGACCTGTTGGCTGCTTTTACCTAGTGTAAAAAGCTGATGCAGATTTGCTGTTTGCTCAGAAGATGAAGGTGTTGAAGAGCTGTCCTCAGCATAGCCCTGTGGGTGTGGCAGGTACTGAGACCCCACAGGCAATCTGCAGCTCAAAACAGTCATTTTCAGGCTTCCTGAAAACACTGCAGTGTGAGCCATGGTGCTGTACATGCCTCTGTTAATCCTCTTGTCTTTTCACAGTTGCGATCCATCCCAGTAAAGAGTGCTGAAGATGATGAGCTGGAGGAAGAAGCTGACTGGATTTACAGGAATGCGTTTGCAACACCCACCATCTCCTTGCAGGTAAGGGACTATGCGTGGGACTTCTGTCCTAAGAGGGCTGGTGACTTGAAGGTGCTGCAGATTTCCAGCATGGACATATTGTGCCAGGAGTCTGCTCAGAGAAACATGGTGCCCAGTATACTTTTCTTTCTAGTTTTCTGTTTCTGAGTGGGTCGTTTAACACACACGTCTTCATTTTCACATTGATAAGACAAAAAGCAGCAAGGAGAGGTTACAAGAGTAATTGTCACGAAAGACTGAAAGATCTCTGAGCCACTGTGACTGTGCACTTAGGGGTAAACTAGTATTAGCTGTGATCTGCTTTTAACCATGAGTTACACTGACCAGATGCTGCTTCTCTGTTTTCCTTTAAGCCAGTCATGCTTTTCTGTGGTCTAAAATTGCAGCATGTAGCTAAGCCTGTATTCCCAGCTAACAAAAGGATCACCACTTTCCAGCCTTAGCATGGGCTGCTCTTTTAGTGGGGGAGCTCAGGTATACAATCAACATAATGTGTTGTTAATCCTTTTAGGAAAGTTCTGACTACCTTGACCGTGGACAAGCCAGCAGCAGCTTCAGCCGCAAGGGGCCCAGCACCATCCAGAAGATTAAAGAAGCCCTGAATTTCATGAGAAATCAACATTTTGAGGTAACTCAGCTTCATTTTCGAGACGAGGTCTGAGTCACTGTCTCCTAATCCAGGCAGGATTAGTTGAGGGGCTGCTGGGAGTATATAGGGTAATAAAGTAGATGGGTCTGAGATGCCACACCTGGTTGCCTCTCCTGTGACAAAATGGTGCTTTGCTGGAAAGTGCAGCTCATCTCATGTGAGCTGTGACAGCAGAGGTTTTAAGGCCTGTTTGATGGGGCTGCTATTGCCCTGTTTTCCTGATCCTGGACAAATTGATAAATGGGGTGGGGGAATGCCAGAGTCTCTTGAGCCTTGCTTGGTCCATTCAACCTATTATCTGAGATGTTGCCTGATGTCACAGAAGCTCTTTGGTGAATGATGCATTCTTCAGTGGAACAGTCTCAAGAGCTGTGTGGTGACTCAGTACATCTCCCACACTGCTGCCAAATCAGCTTATTCTCCTACATGTGACAGGAGCAATCTCTGGACTCCTGGCTGCCAGAAGCAGCCCGGTCTCCTTTTGCTTGGTGTTGATGAGTCTCGTTTCTGACCTAGGTCCCATTCATCGCCTTCTACAGAAAAGAGTACGTAGAGCCAGAGTTGCACATCAACGACCTGTGGAGAGTCTGGCAGTGGGATGAGAAGGTGAGGGATGTTTTCATTGCTTATTATCCCATCGGTATTAACTATATCTTCCTGCCTAGCTGGAGACCTTCTATGCTTTTTTTTTTTAAACTCATTTTACATCTTTGCTATCACGTGATGGTAAAGGATTATCTGACAAAAGAGGGTGCAAAAAACAGTCCTTTCCCTTCACCAAGTTCCTTTTGTGTAGTGACCTTTCCTGCAAGGAGTGCAAGTTCCTTTTCCACTATTAGGTAGATCCAAACCTTTATATGTTATTTATTTTCTGTTAACACAAACTGTCTCTGAGATGAAATCTGCCATGTGTGTCACATCCGGTCATGGCTGTGGGTGAAGATGTTGGTGATTATTTTTGTATGACAAATATCCCAAGATCCTAAGAATGCCTCCTTAAGAGCCCCTCTTTGGGAAGAGAGGAGACAGATGTGACATGCAGCTACAGTGCATTTCACTGGCGATTTCTGCTTTCATATTAGTGGACCCAGCTGAAGATCCGCAAGCAGAACCTGACACGTCTGTTTGAGAAAATGCAGGCCTACCAGTACGAGCAAATATCTGCTGACCCAGACAAACCTTTGGCTGATGGAATAAGGGCCCTTGATACTACTGACATGGAGAGGTATGGTGCTGTGTTGTTTTTGTATTTGTGCCAACACGACTTAAAATGTGTCTTAATCTGTCTGTACAGCGTAGACTCTCTGGCCATTGCACTACATTGACTTTAGCCTCACCACAAAGCCAGTAATGAGAAATATTTGAAACTTTTTTGGATGATGAGCCCAAGCACTCCTTCTACCTGACCTGTGTCAGAGCAGGTTCCTTGAACAACTCTGACTACAACTCAGCTGTTAACAGGATGTAAAATGCTGGCTTTGCGTGTTCTAGGCTGAAGGATGTGCAGTCCATGGACGAGCTGAAAGACGTGTATAATCACTTCCTGCTGTACTATGGGCGAGACATCCCCAAGATGCAGAATGCTGCAAAGGCTGCTCGAAAGAAGCAAAAGCGTATCCGAGAGGATGGTGAAGAGGAGGAAGGTTTGTCCCCAAACTTGATAAGTCTTCTAATCCTGGTCTGGTTCAAAATCCTGGTTCAAAAGAGTAGTAAGAAAGTTTGTTGAAAAGCCCATGTGTGTGCACAGACCATCTCTGCGGTTCCTTTCTATCTCAGGTTAGTCCCGGGTCTTCCAAGCATCTCTAAAAACGCTTAAAATTTGTCGTGCAGGATGTTATTTTTCCAAGGGACTGAATCTCACCGCTCATGACAGGGGGTAAAAGCAAGGATCAGCTACCCTGATCTGTGTTTTAGCATACAACCCAGAGATACTGCTATTAAAATTGTGCAAAAGAGAGAAATTGAAGAAAAGAATACTGTTTTCAGGGTCTAATGCTGAATAATTTTAAGGCTACTGTGACCTTTCAGTTGCGTTCATGGGATTTAGGGACTGTATTGCACAGTGTAGATTGTGTTTGTCCCCTTTGCTTTGCTGCTGACACAGTGCAGCTGACCAGATGCCTCTGTAAAGAGGCCTTGCTAAACATACGCTTCCCGTAGGTGAAGGAGAGGATGCTGAAGATGATGAGCAGAAAGGGCCTGAGCTGAAGCAGGCTTCCCGTCGGGATATGTACACCATCTGTCAAACAGCTGGGCTGGGTAAGGGCTCTGCTCTGTCATGCTGAGCTTGCAGTGTGTTGTGGCCTCGCCTGCATGCTCTTCTGAGCTGTGTGGCTTACCTGTAGGAGGAGGACTGGTAGTTTTGCTCAGTATAAGCCACAATACCCTTCTCATCATTTTTGTGATTTTTCTTTTTTTTTTTTTTTTTCCCCCCTCAGACAGCCTGGCTAAGAAGTTTGGTCTGACACCTGAGCAGTTTGGAGAGAATCTCCGAGACAGTTACCAGCGTCATGAGACAGAGCAGTTCCCTGCAGAGCCCCTGGAGCTGGCCAAGGACTATGTGTGTAGGTCAGTGTGTGGGGATCCTCACTGAGGTCCTGCAAATGTGGCAGGAGAGAGGATCTTGGCACGTTCTCAAGGTCCAAGATTTCATGTTGCCTTTTTTGCTTTTAGTCAATTCCCAAGCCCAGAAGCTGTGCTGGAAGGAGCCCGGTACATGGTGGCTTTGCAGATAGCCAGAGAGCCTTTGGTCAGGCAGGTCCTGAGACAGACTTTCCAAGAAAGAGCTAAAATCAACATTTCACCAACCAAAAAGGGGAAGAAGGTAAGGAAGGGAGCTCTGACTCTGTGGGTCAGTTCAGGGAAGGATCTAAATAACATACAAATGCTCATTTTGCATATGAAAACTTCTCCCGCGTCAGTGGCAACTGAATAAATCTTACAGCAGTGTGTGTGCTGTGCTGTTGCAGAGGCCAGCTCAGGAGCAAGCTGCATTTTTTAGTCTCAGCATTTCATCAGACCTGATTCTTGCTGTTGAGATGTTGCCTTCAATTGTTGGAACACTCTCTGTTTCTCTGAGACTGGGAACAAATTCCACTGTGTCCTGCTGGGGAAGGAAATGCAAACTGGCAGTCATAGGGGTGTCGGAGTATTGAATAAAAAGCATTGTCTACTACAGTGTACAGTAGGGTCATTCCTTGTGAATGCCCTGCATGTGTACTGACCATCTCTCCTCTCTCCCAGGATATTGATGAAGCCCACTATGCATATTCCTTTAAATACTTGAAGAACAAGCCTGTGAAGGAGCTGCGAGATGACCAGTTCCTGAAAATGAGCCTGGCGGAGGATGAGGCACTGCTGACTATAGACATCAGCATTGACATGAAAGGAGTGGAGGGGTGAGTCCTCACTGCTTGTACCTTGGCAGTGCTCATTCATCCAGTGCTTCTGTGCTGTTAGAGCTCCTCTGTAACCCAAACTGCTCCTGGAGGTGTCATGGTCTGGTGGTCTCCTGTGCCTTAATGCTAAGCAGCCTAGGGGGCCTCCCTTTTTTCTTCATCTTAGTGAAAACTTTAGAAGACATCTGGCTTATTCATTTGAAAGCAAATTCTAAAGCCTTTAGGCTTTTTGTGAAAGACGGTGCTTGTTTCCAAATAAACCTCACTGTGTGGCTCCCTGGTTTCTTCCATGCACATCTGAGTGCCCACACTGTGCAATAAGGTAAGGGTGTGCTGGAGTGGCTGCAGGCTGCCCTGTGTTGCACTGTCAGTCCTCTCTGTGTTGCCAGCTCAACATTCAGCTGCGGTCTGTCTAGCAGCATAGCTTTTGCACCTAATGGAGTCTTTGATGGGAGGATTGACCCTTCTACGTACTTAACAGGTAGCTTCCCAAATCAGAGGTGTTACTGTTGCATCCCTGTGCAGGAATCTGGCAGTGGTGGTGTCAGTGCAGGTGTTTGGAGCCTGTCTATATCTCCCCCTCTCATTTTTTTTTTGCAGTTACGGTAGCGACCAGACATACTTTGAGGAAATCAAACAGTTCTATTATCGGGATGAGTTCAGCCACCAGGTGCAGGAATGGAATCGGCAGCGTACAATGGCCATTGAGCGGTCCCTCAACCAGTTCCTCTATGTGCAGATGGCTAAAGAGTTGAAGAACAAGCTGTTGGTGGAGGCCAAGGAGTATGTCCTCAAGGTGAGATGGAGGACAGATGGGTTCAAGTCATAGCTGGGGTAATAAATGCTAAAAGTCCTGCAGCATGCTGAGGACAGCTGCTGGCAGGCCATATACAGGCACTTGGGAAGGAGGAGGGGACAGTGAGAGGTCTGAGTCAGGTTTTTTTCTAAGGGTAGAGAGTACAGCAGATGCTTCAGTGGGAGGAAGGATGGGCTTTGTTTTTGTGGAGACCTGGTCCTAATTCTGGCAGACTGTGCTGTCCTGCTGTCTTGAGCTGTCCCTGACCTTCCCACTGGAGAAGGGCTATGCCAAAGCACCTGCGGTGGATTTTCCCACTCCTATCTCTCCTTCTCTGTTCTGCTAGGCCTGCAGCCGCAAGCTGTACAACTGGCTAAAAGTAGCTTCATACCGTCCTGATCAGCAAGTGGAGGAAGATGATGATTTCATGGATGAAAACCAAGGGAAGGGGATTCGGGTGCTAGGCATTGCATTTTCCTCAGCCAGGTAGGAGAGGAATTGGCTTTGGATCCATGTTCAGCTTTAGCAATCCTCTGTGTCTGAGTGATCTCTGTTTTGCAGGGACCACCCTGTGTTTTGTGCCCTTGTCAATGGAGAGGGCGAGGTTACAGACTTCCTCCGATTGCCGCATTTCACAAAGAGAAGGAACGCCTGGCGTGAGGAAGAGAGAGAAAAGAAGGTGAGCCTTGGCACAGCTATCGTCTTAAGACTAATGCCCGCAGGTTGCTTTTGGTACTGTGTGATGCACTGTGGGCTGGTGAGGAATAGTCAGTCTGAAGACAGCACAGGCTTTGTTACTCTTGCATGCAAGAATTCTGCCTTTTTTTCCACCCTGTAATTATTCTGGGGGAGACGTTGCTTTCAGTTAGATTCCAGTTCACTTCTGCTGCTCCTCTTACAGGGGGTGACAGGGCCTTGCCATTCTTGAGTTCTGTTGGCTGGGGTTTTGTGAGCTTCTGTGGTTACACAGCTACAGCAATTTTCTCCCCTTTCCCTGATCACATTGTAATAGCGAAAGGCTGTGGTACCTACTGGGGCTTGGGATAGGCTTTTGAGTTCCATTCCCTGCTTGTACTGATAATCCTGTAACGCAGGAGCATGATACCATCAGTCTTTGCAGAGCTTTCCTGTTTGTCTTTGCAGTGGTCTGCAAGGCCTGTGGAGAAGGTATTGTCTAGACCCATGTCATGGTGGCAGATCAGGGTAGCAGTGAGGGAGGATTTTCCCTGTGAAATAGGAACCCAAGACCGGTAGCTAATTCAATACAGAAACCCTCTAGCTTTTCTACTCTGACCTGTCTCACTTTTTTCTTTCCAGGCACAGGATATTGAAACCTTGAAAAAATTTCTTTTGAACAAGAAGCCTCATGTGGTGACAATTGCAGGCGAGAACAGGTCAGAGCAAGTGTCTTTGTATTCCTTCTACTTCCAGGTCTCTTTGCAGTCCTTTCCACATGCTCCTCCACGTTTCATTGTTTGGACGGTTAGTGGGAGGAGGAAAGGGCTGATGGTGCCCCCCAAACAGCTTTTAAGCATGTAGCAAACTGCACTGGACACCCTTACTAGATTCTGAGGGTACTGGGTCTTCCCAGAGACTCTTCTGCCTCAGGTGAAATGCTAGCATGGAATGCAGCTTTAAATAAACCAGAAAACTGCCTACTTTCTTCTAGAAGGGAAGAGCTATCTACCAACAACTAGAAACATTAATGCTATTTCCAGCAGATGAGGGTAGTGACTGTAAGACAGATCATGGAAGATATACCATCTTTCCTTGTTGAGGAGGGTTTTGCCTCCAAACTGATCTGTACTGTGCTATGGGATCTGCTCTCTGCTGTTTGTTTCTAGCTGACCTGTGATTTTGTGCTTTTGTTTGAAGAGCCTCTTTCTGTCAGTGGTGTGAGGTAACCCATTGGGGTTATCTCCCTAAGTGATTTGAGGACCCAGCTTTGCATTCTCCCCTCAATACCCTTGCCCATTTCTTCCTAGGGATGCTCAGATGCTGATGGAGGATGTAAAGAGAATTGTTCATGAGCTGGATCAGGGGCAGCAGCTGTCCTCTATAGGAGTGGAGCTGGTGGACAATGAACTGGCCATCCTCTACATGAACAGCAAGAAGTCCGAGGTGAGCCTTCTGTTATTCTAGCCATCCCTTAGGCTTTGGCTTATTCAGGCTGTCTCAGTCTCTGTTTATTGTGCTAGCCCAGCCTTGTGTCGTCCACTGCCTCATGTGACATGCTGATCCTTGGGTTAAAGCAAAACACCTTGTTTAGGCTTCCCTGAAGAAATCGGCACCAGCGGATGTACAAAGTAGATGGTGGTGCATTCTGAAATAAATCTTGTTCAGCTGAGTGGATGGGCTTGTTTCATTCTTAGTTACAGCATAGTTCCTGCAGGCCTTTGATCTCGACTCTCTTTGCCTGAGCACCAAATACCCCCATGTTCCAGTCCTTGTCTGATGTCTTTGCTTGTTCTGCTACAAAACGTGATTCTCTGGCCTCTTGCAGAATGAGTTCCGGGATTACCCACCTTTGCTGCGTCAAGCAGTCTCCCTTGCTCGTCGCATTCAGGATCCTCTCATAGAGTTTGCCCAGGTCTGCAGCTCTGATGAGGATATTCTCTGCCTAAAACTCCACCCTCTGCAGGTAAGTTTTCCTTGTAGGATCCTTGGGCAGGGGGATCCATCTCTGGAAGAAAAAAAAAGTGGCCTGGGAGACCCTGGACTGTTTGCTGTCAAGGAAAAGTATTCCAAGTTGAACTGGTGCAAGTTCTGCCTGTTCTGTGCCATGTTCAGGCTACACAGCACCTTTTTTCTGCCTTCTTTAGCTCATCTGCCTCCTGCCTTTAGGCTGTTCTCAGGGGTAACTCTAAGGTGCAGTACAGCACCTGAGAGCCAGTCTACTGCATTTGGCCCAGCTTGCTTATGGCAAAGCGTTGCACACATCCCCTTGCGAGGCTAATGCCTCTCCCTTCTGTCAGGAGCACGTGGTGAAGGAGGAACTGCTGAATGCCCTCTACTGCGAATTCATAAACCGTGTGAACGAGGTGGGAGTGGATGTCAATCGGGCAATTGCTCACCCTCACAGCCAGGCTTTGCTGCAGTATGTGTGTGGCCTGGGACCACGCAAAGGCACTCATCTGCTGAAGGTAAGGAGGCTTCTGTCACTGCCTACATAAACAATGCATCCCTAGTAGTGTGTGAGTTGGCCTGATGGCAGTGCTGTTACAAGCTGAGTCAGAGTTCTGTGTGCCAGATGCAGCTGACAGCTCCGTCGACAAGTTTTTGTATGTGTTATCTCACTGTGCGTAACCCTGAAGCTGTTCATGGACTTAGGTCCTTCATAGACCCACGCAACTCAGCAGATCTGTCAATACTAACTAGCTCCTGAACTCACAGGAACGGATGCACTGTTACATTATCAGGACGCCTCCATATTGTAGAAAACATGAGGCAAAAAGCCAACACTTTTCCTGAGAGCTGGAGCTGTTCCATGTGGAGTTATCTCCCTTCATACAGTGTTGAGACACAGGCAGAGGGCAATGGTTAATGATTTGTGATGGGCTTGGTTATGTTAGGTGTTTTGAACACCACGCTGTCCAGTGCGAGTCCTCTGCTTTTCTGGGAAACCCTTGGGTTTGAATAGCAAGACTTATGCTGTTCCCTCTTTCTTCAGATCTTAAAACAGAACAACACACGTCTGGAGAACAGGACTCAGCTGGTTACGATGTGTCACATGGGACCCAAGGTGTTTATCAACTGTGCTGGCTTCATCAAAATTGACACAGCATCTTTGGGCGATAGGTGGGTATTGGGTTGTGTTCAGTGCTGCACAGGCTGTGAAGTTAAATGAGTGACAGGCTGAAACGGTCTTGTTCTGTGGAGTCCATGTTCCTAGGAGTTTCTGTGTGGCCCCTCTGATCTCTGGCCAAGTTTAGGTATTGCTGGTTATTAATCTGATTCTTAAGGGCAGCTAAACCTGTCCAGCAATGTGAGCTGCAGAACATTAATTATATAGCTTGCTATGGTGTGAAAGACCCTTTGTGGTCAAGAGGAACTAAACTAAAAACAGTTGTTCCTTAACTTTCCGTGGTCATTGTGCATGTCCATCAGTAACCCATATGCACTTCTGTTTGGTTTCTGCCTGGTCCTACCAACAGCATTTTTCTAAAATTTCAAAACTGAGGCATAAGTCAGCAATTTAGCTTCCTTTTAGCAATTCTGGTAAATTTGTAGAGCATTAGGTTACTGGTAACTGAACAAGAGATGTATGTTTGGAGGACAGTGATAATCCATTTTCTAAGTCTTCAGCTGACAACTTTGTGCAGAAGGGACACTTGTTGGGAAAGTACTTTTTCTAGGGCTGGCACAGTATTATTCCTGCCTTTGAAAAGCAGTCTGAGAAAGGACACCTGGCTGAATCCTTACGCTGAGTGATCCAGCCCCACTATGTCCATGGATCTTGCAGGATGCAAGTCCCAGAGATGCAAGGGCAAAGTGTAGACTTCTCCAAACAGCTGGATGCAGGTGGCTGCACCACCAGCTGGCAACACTTAACTCATATAAGGAGGGAAACTTACAGAGCTGTGTGCTTGTACAGCACCTATAGCAAACTAAGTGATCAAGTCTACATAGCATCCCAAAGCCTGGCTATAGCCTTGCAGTGCAGCAGCTGCAGTCTGGAATTTGCCATGTGTTGCCTTGGGTCCTGCTGATTTAGTAAGGAAGAACTCGTTGTGTCCTGTTTAGAGTAGTTTTTCTTTTGGGGTCAGTGGTGGCAAAGCAGCCACACAGCCAACGCCAACGGTCAATAGTGTGATTTATATTGAGCTGAAGGAGTTAACTCTGGAACTCTGCAGAGTCCTTATCTGAACATGTCTTTGGTTTTATTTTAGTACTGATTCCTACATTGAAGTCCTAGATGGTTCCAGAGTCCATCCCGAAACCTATGAATGGGCAAGAAAAATGGCAGTAGATGCCCTAGAATATGATGAGTCAGCTGAGGATGCTAATCCTGCAGGAGCTCTAGAGGAGATCTTAGAAAACCCCGAGCGTCTGAAAGACCTGGATCTTGATGCCTTTGCTGAAGAACTGGAAAGACAGGTGCGCTGGGGGGTCCTGGTGCTGAGAAACAGGGGAAGCTTTGCTGTCCAGCTCAGTTTCTTAGGTTTTGTAGTTGGTGACCTTTATCCTTTTTAGGAGCTGAGCATTTATCTGTTGCTGTTGTAAAACGTATAAACAGCCATAACAAGTATTCAGTGTCTGACAATGGCATGTAGTAAATGCTTACAGAAAGTATACCTGGGGCAGGGGGAGGGAGGAGACAGTAATTAGACTGTTTTTGTCCCCCCCAACCTTATCTTTTTTCTGAATGTATTGATACTTTTGACCTCCTCAACATACTGTGACTGAGTCCTACAGTTTGGTGCTACACTGTACGTTCCTCTTTTTTAATTTGGTGTTTGATAAGTTCCGTGAGTTCTTTCATAACTTGTACTGAATTCACTATTCACCTCCTTCCTGCCACTCATAGCTTTATAACCTTTGAATACCACACAGGGCTACGGTGACAAGCATATCACTTTATATGACATTCGAGCTGAGCTAAGCTGCAGGTACAAGGACCTGAGAACCCCATACCGTTCTCCAAACACAGAAGAGGTCTTCAATATGCTGACCAAAGAAACTCCAGAGACTTTTTATATAGGTACATCCCTGTTCTCTGATGATTGCTATCATCCTAAGTTGACTTAAGATATGTAGAGGTGGGGCAGAGGGATTGAGGTGATGTTGAGACAGCACTAAGATTACATGTGTGTGAAGCAGCTTTTCATGACCTGGAAAGTCTCCTAACACCTTCATGCACATCTGCCTTAGACCAAGGCAACTGCCTGGCCCTGCAGTTGGCTTTCAGTTCTTCATTCTCTCCTTCTCCTCTCCCATCACACCACAGGTAAAATGATCATCTGCAACGTGACTGGGATAGCCCACAGGCGGCCGCAAGGAGAAAGCTATGACCAGGCAATACGGAATGACGAAACTGGCCTTTGGCAGTGTCCTTTCTGTCAGCAGGATAACTTTCCAGAGCTCAGTGAGGTAGGGCTGCTTCTCGTGCTGGCCTTGCCTTTGTCAGGAGCCTATCGGCAGACCTGAGCATTTTGTAGGGACGCAGTAGCCAAGGGCTCTTGAGAAACAAGGTACCAGAGCCAAGATTATGTCTGCAGTGCCCCAGGACCCCAACCTGAATGTGACCTTTGATTGCAAATATAAAATGTTCCAGTTTTGACTAATTGCCTTAGTATGGATTTGACAGGTCCTTTATGGCTGCATTATGGACTTTAGTGAACTGGACCAGGAGTGAGATGGATTTGGGGATAATCTGACCAGTTCTTTGTAAATACATAAAGCAGGCTTGTTTGTGGTCTAGGATTGTGTTTTACGCAGAGAAGCTGCCTGTGACACAGAGAACAGAAGTTTGTTCTGCCACCTTCATAATTTTAAGAACTTATCTGGACTCCCTGCTGCTTAATGCAGCTGTACTTTAGGTCTCTTCTAAACACTGTCGAATTCCAGCATTGGTAATCGGTGACTTTAAAGTCCTATAGTGTTCGTTAGAAACTAGCCCTAGCTGCAGGCTTGTGTTCAGGGTGCAAAAAAGTTCTGGCCTTCCTGGTTGCAAAAGCTGAGCAGAACTGAAGTAGGAAGATTGTGTTACTGGGTAGCTTTCATTGAAGTCCTCTGTCCTCTGCCCATCCACACGTCTGTGCTGGCTGCACCAGTTTGCTGACACAGCTTTTAGACTTGTTCGAGTGTGAGCTGCCTGGGTTATTTTGTTTCCATGCTGAAGGACTTTTACCTTTGTCTCGCTCCAGGTTTGGAATCACTTTGACAGCGGTTCCTGCCCAGGTCAGGCCATTGGAGTGAAGACACGTCTGGATAATGGTGTTGCTGGCTTCATCCCAACAAAATTTCTTAGTGATAAGGTGGTCAAGCGGCCAGAAGAAAGGGTGAAGGTATGAAAACAGTGTATTTTCACATATCCAGCAAAAACTGGAAAAGGATGGAGCCAATGGTGATGATTCAGAGTTTGGTTAATAATGCTGTTCCCTAAATGGCTTCTCAAACCTTATTTTTCATTGAAGGACTTTACATCAGCAGCAAGTTCAGGTTCTGGTTAGCGTCCTTGTCCCACAGTGCAAATCTCTCTTGGCAGCCAGTGGGAACCATGTTAATCAGTTAGCATGTTGTACTGCGGGAGAATTTATTGTAGTCTGGCTAAAGTCTGGGTTTGGGAGACCAGAAGGCATTCTAATGCAGAGCTGCCCTTTGTTTCTGACTTTCTAAAGAGTTCACAGAATTGCTGTTAGTTAGATATGCGGGGTCTGTTTCCCTTTCTCATAACTTTTTCTTCAATCGCAATTCATTTGTGGAGGTCATCAGAGTTACTGGTCTTGTTCAGGCCAGGGATTGGGGTTCTGAAAGAAACAGAATCATGTATTTTTATCACATCATAAAATAGAGGTTTAACATCTTTGCTGTCTTCTGGGATCCCCTGATAGTCCATACAGGTGATGGATAATCCTGTAAGCACAAAGATCTCTTAGCAGCTCTTTAAAGAGCCATTGTTAACTTCAGCACAGTTAACTGGACTAAAACATTGCAGTTTTTGTAGTGGGATTTTCCATTTCCCATTTAAGTAGAGTAGTCTTTTGGGTGTCTTCCAGTCTGTTTCTGAACAGTCTTAACTGCTTTCTTGTGCATCATGAAGTCCAGTTTTGCAGCTCCCATTGTTAAAGATACCTGAAATAGCTAACTTCATTGTCCTCAGCTTCCAGACTTGCAGTTTTCAGTGTGATATGGGGCATAGATAGTAGATGCTAGAGAACTGCCAGCAAAAAATGTCTTTAATCTCTTTTGATTCAAGTCATCTTGGGGATCGGTTGATTTTTCAATTCATATCGAAGGATCACTTTTAAAGGTGGTATCAATCTGAAGTATATGAGGTAACTTGTACCTCCTCATCGGCAGCATGACCCCACACAGACTGCTCTGTAATGCAGGGTGCCTGGCATATCAGCCACACCTGCTGACCAGCTTTGCGTGGCCCTCTCCTGTAGGTGGGAATGACTGTTCACTGCAGGATTATGAAGATTGACATTGAGAAGTTCAGTGCAGATCTGACCTGCAGGACCTCAGACTTGGTGGATAAGAACAATGAGTGGAAACTGCCTAAAGACACCTACTATGACTTTGATTCTGAGGCAGCGGATCACAAACAGGAAGAAGACCTGAAAAGAAAGCAGCAGCGAACAAGTGAGTCTGTCCTTTTCCTCTCCCTTGTAACACCAGCCTTCCCAGGGTGCTTCAGGAGAATAAGCACAATTAGATCTATGCTTGGAATAAAGCAGTTCCTTTTGGAAGCCTAAATACTCCTATTTGTCCCCTAGCGTACATCAAGAGGGTAATTGCTCACCCATCATTCCACAACATTAGCTTCAAGCAAGCTGAGAAGATGATGGAGACCATGGACCAAGGGGATGTGATTATTCGACCAAGTAGCAAAGGGGAGAACCACCTTACTGTCACCTGGAAGGTGAACGATGGGATTTACCAACACGTGGATGTCCGAGAAGAGGGCAAGGAGAATGCCTTCAGTCTGGGCTCCACACTTTGGATTAACACAGAGGTAAGAGCCCTGCAGAACGTGCCTGGGAAGGACTTGGTGGGGACAGAGAAATACCTATTTGGCAGGGACAGATTGGCACAGCCTTTCTGTCCTTGCAGCTGTTTTCAGGCTATTGCTTGAGAACTGCAATGGATGTTGTTCTCCTTCTTAGACGATGCTCAGATCTTTTCACTCTAAGCATCCAGCCTTGCCGTGCAGGATATATGACTGATGACTGTGTACTAGGATCAGAGTTCCTCATCACGCATCCTAAATACCTCTTTAAATGTGTTTGTTTAAAGGAGTTTGAAGACCTGGATGAAATTGTTGCTCGCTATGTCCAGCCTATGGCTTCTTTTGCCAGAGACCTGTTGAATCACAAATACTATCAGGATTGCAATGGTGGAGACAAGAAGGTGAGCCTGTCCCAGGCTGTGGTAGTTTGTGAGGGAGATGCAGGAGCATAATATAAGTTTCTTTGTCTCAGGGCAGATCTTAAACTCTTTGACTCTAGCATGAGCTGCTGCTGGACTGAGCTCTCTGATCTTCCTTGTCACTTGGGGCTTGGCAGTCACTTTCCAGCTGTACGTTTCAGGGGGATTCTGTCTAGGAGCAATGGAGTCAGGATGGGTTCCTGCACTGGGAGTGTGGAGGAGCACCTAAGGTGCTGTGGCAGAGCCCAGCCAGCAAGTGTCACTGGAAGATATCACCAGAGAGGGTGCTTCTCTCTGCAGATCTGTGATCTGAACCAGTAATGTGCATTGCCTGGGCTAAGCCTCCCAGGCTGTGGTCCATGCACTCACAACCCTCCTCAGAAACAGTGCAGTTGGTGGTCCTTGTCGGATCGCTAGCATTAGGGCTGGGGAGAAAATGGGCTGACAACAGCATGGAAGGACATACCTGTAGGTCCATGTGTTGCTAAAAATGTAGGCTCTCCTTGAGCATTTATTTTTCTCTTTCTCTCTCTAATTAGAAACTGGAAGAGCTGCTGATAAAGACCAAGAAAGAGAAGCCAACATTTATTCCCTACTTTATCAGTGCCTGTAAAGATCTGCCTGGCAAATTCCTCTTGGGATATCAGCCTCGAGGCAAACCAAGGTAAATGAGAGGCAAGCCCAGCAGCTGGAGCTTGAGTACTGCCAGTACCACACCTTGGTTTACTGCCGCCAGTTTCTCTTCCAGTTCTGTCAGTATCCCTGTAAGCCAGGCCTCCCTTTACCCAGGGTCTGCCCTCCTGGTAGTAGAGGATCCATGTCTAGTAGTAAATCTCACCCAGGAGACTCCTGTGTTTCTAACCAGCTGGCTGCCTCAAGCAGTCCTGCCCTGTGCAAGGGATGTCACTGGAATATAAGCAGTGATTGGTAGATTTTGCAGGGAAGGGCATGGTATTTTGGAGCACTTGTTTGAAAACAAAATGAAAGTGTCTTGGTTAGGTCTGTCCGTTCATTTTCAGTACAGCCTTCACCTGAGTTTGTAGGCCTTGCCTGTCAGGCCTGTTCTGACTGTGACCTGTTTGTATGAGGGTGCTGTATGGAGGCAGGTATGGCTCTGAAGCAGCCTGTGATCTCTTGTGCTCTCCTGCATTCACTGCTCCTCACAGGATAGAGTATGTGACAGTGACGCCAGAAGGATTCCGCTACCGGGGCCAGATCTTCCCTACAGTGAACGGACTCTTCCGATGGTTTAAGGATCATTATCAGGACCCTGTTCCAGGTGAGCATCCTAAAACCTCAGTGTCTCAGCTGTTTGTTTCATGGGTGTCATGCAGTAGGGACACTTAAGTAAAGAACAATTCTGTGTTCTTTGTCCCTGAAATGTGTCCTAGGATTTCCTATATGTGAAAGGTTTCAAAGCAATACTCAAGTTTTTGTATTCCACGGACCTGTTAGGAGCTCTCCTAAGAACTAATACGTGGGCCATGCAGCAAAGGCTGGGATTGCCAATACAAGTGTTTCCCACACTTTTTCAAATCCTGAGTTTCAGACCAATAGCTGCTTCTCTGGGAGAACTAATCCATCCCTCTTGGCTTATATTTTATACAGGTATTACCCCCAGCAGTAGCAGTCGGACCAGGACTCCAGCCTCCATTAATGCTACTCCAGCTAACATTAACCTGGCAGGTCAGTGCAGACCTTTCCTGGTTGGAATTGGGGTGCAAGGTCCTTCTCCAGGCTCTGCGTTGTCTAACACGATGGTCCTTCTTGCAGACCTGACCCGTGCAGTGAACGCTCTACCGCAGAACATGACCTCCCAGATGTTCAGTGCCATTGCTGCTGTGACAGGCCAAGGACAGAACCCAAATGCTACCCCTGCACAGTGGGCATCCAGTCAGTATGGATACGGAGGCAGTGGAGGCGGCAGCAGTGCATACCACGTAGGTGTCACTTTTAAGTCTTTGAGAGGAGGTGCTGCATGGCTTTTTCCCACTGCTAGAAACCATCCCATGGGGATTCCACTGGGCGCATAAGGGGTTACTCATTGCCAGAGATCAACCAGTCCTTGCTGCACAGGGGAGCCTGACAGGATTCTTGGACCAGATTTCTTCTTGCCTCCCTCCTGTGGCTGAGGAAATGAGGCATGTAACCCAGTCCTGCTCTGGGGAGAGTTGAAACAAACAGCAGATTGGTCTGGCCCCCAAGGAATGTGGCAGGGTAGAGAGAAGGGATCCAGCGGTGCGGGCACACAACCTTCTGATTGTGCCCCAGAATCGGCAACGTGAGCTGCCAGAGGAAGAGATTAGCTGTGAAACTATGCGCTGAGTTTGCAGGGCTTTTCAGCTCAGCGTGCTAATCTCCAAGCTGCACCGGCAGGCGAACACCTCAGCCTGACCGAATACCCAGAGGCTTTGCAGGGAGTTGAACAGTTTCAGCTCATGCTGAAGCCTTTCCTCACGCACACTGGTGCCTACCTCCCCCCAGCACACGCTGCCAGCTCCCCAGCTGACCCTGAGGCTAAATCCAGCTGCAGAAGTACTGAGTTGTCTGGGTACAAGAAACACACCCTGCCATTTGAGAGATCTAATGAAGAGATGCTGCAAGACAAGGCTTGCAGGGAGGAGTGATCCCGTTTTGGACCACCTTGGGAGGCTTTCATGGAGTTTTGCAAGACGAGTGTTGAGCTGGGGATGGACAGGGACTGTGGATAACCCAATGTGTTAAGCATCAAGACGATCTGAAGGAAAAGAGAAGTGAACACCAGGAGGCAAAGAGACTAAGACAGCCAGCTTGGGATCTGGGAGGGAGCCATCTCAGGAGCTGCCTTCGCTGCAGCCTACTAGGGCAGAAAAATCAGGGCAAATTTGTCTGTTCTTTATGCCCACCATGGGATATTGTTTCTGTCAGCTTGCCCCAAGTATCTCTTGTGCCCATCTCTCTTGTGGTCCTTACTTTTGCTTGGTTTCAACATCTCCCCTTGTACCCTGTGTGGGATGAACAAGGAAGACCAGCTTTTTTATGACTGGGGGCTCTGGAGGGGGAACAGGCAGGACCCAGAAATGTTCTGTGCTCAGCCTGGTGTTGTTCCTTCTGCTCTGCAGCCCCCCATTCCTCTCCTTGCTCAGATGAGGGGCTCCAGCAGGCCTGGGAGCAAGGACATGAGCCAGCCTTCCTGGCAAGCAGGGCAGTGCAGAGCATGCCAGACCTCTGCCTCGCAGCCTAGCAGGGTTTACCCTCTGTCCTCTAACAGTATGTGTTTCCTGCAGGTCTTCACGACTCCGGCACAGCAACCGGTGGCCACCCCTCTGATGACCCCCAGTTACTCCTACACTACCCCCAGCCAGCCGATTACAACGCCCCAGTACCAGCTCCAGGCCAACACCACACCCCAGTCCACCCAGTCCCAGACACAGTCGCAGCCATCGTCCAGCTCCAGGCAGAGGCAGCAGCCAAAGTGAGTGGCACCGGGTGCAGGCATCTGTCTGTGTCACATGTTCCCTGCTTTTCTGGATTTTTGTGGAACCAGCATGGTGGGGTTGTCTTGAATCTTCCCACATGGGACCCCTGGGGAGGGAGGGCAGGGAAGCTGCCCCGGGCTCGCCCACTGGCATGTCTCACCTCCTGCCTCTGTTGTTATAGGACCAACAGTCACGCTGCAATCGACTGGGGGAAGATGGCCGAGCAGTGGCTCCAGGAGAAGGAGGCTGAACGGAGGAAACAGAAGCAGAGGTTGACTCCTCGCCCATCTCCCAGCCCTATGATCGAGAGCACGCCCATGTCCATCGCCGGGGACGCCACGCCACTGCTCGATGAGATGGACCGATAGGCTGTGCTGGACCTGACCCGTAACCTCCATTCCCTTCTCTAGGAAGGGGAAGGGAGAGTGAACAGTTGAAAACAACTTCCCTTCCCTTAGCCACGTAACTCCTGTTTTATACGTCATGAGATGGTGGGAAATGACTCTTGGTGACGTGCACCTGAGCGAATGAATAGACTTGGCAGGGCTGGTCTAAATATATATACTATATATATATATAAATATATCATAGGAAAGGACAACTGCAGTGGCCTCTGCGTTCCAGGTCCTGGTTCACCACTTGGAAGCTTGGCAGAGTAGTTACAAGGTCAGATGAGTCTATCCTTTTATGTGCACAGCAGTCTGCTTTCACAACGAAGACTAGGAAGCAAACATAGCTGCAACTGCAGACCATTGGCCTGGAGTGAGCCTGTTTTATTTGGATTCTCCCAAACCCTGACTGCCGCCTCTCCTCATCCAGAGAGCACAAAGCAAAGTCACTGGGGTTGTGACAAGCTAACCAGAGTTCTCAGAAGGTTTCTGTTGTTTGTTTGCTCCATGGTTTCATGTGTAACAGGCTCTGCAAAGTCTGTGCCAACCCCCAGCCGTGTTTGTAGGGGTCTAGCACAGCAGCTCTGGGGGTAGGGGTCTTGCCAGAGAGAAATGCCGCTGTCATACCAAAAGCTTGCTCTCCTCTGGCTTCTTTTGGAACAATATTTATTTAGTTTGTTGGTTGTTTTGTTTTGTTTTGTTTTTTTAAAATCAGACTGCAAAGCAAAACCCCAGGCACCGGCAGCTTTCCTGAGCATGGGACAGACACTTGGGCTGAAACGCTGCAAGAGCAGCCGCTCCTATGGTGGAGAGAACGCAAAGCAGCTGAAAGCGCATGGCATCCTCCTCCACATCTGCTTAACCCTGCCCGGTTGTAACCAAAAGGGGTGAATAAATAGTGTTTCTACTGAACACTACTTGAGAGGTTTTCTGCCTGCACCCTGTGCTGGCTGCCTGCCCTCTCCTCCTGGCGCTGGATTTGCCATAGAAGCAGAGTTCAGGGGTGAACGCCGATGTTCCTTCTTCCTTTGTTGCTTGGAGTTGCCTCCTGTGTGCTGAAACTTTCACAGAGAAGCTGATTTCTGTTGAGCTGATAAAAAATGTTTCATTTTGAATGCATTGTTGTAGAGACATCACGCACACATAGCAGGCACCTCCCAAAGCCCATGTCTCGTGCTGGCTGGGAGAGGTACTGGGGGCCTGGGAGGGGGCAGATAACGCGGATAACTTCTGTCACCTCAAGAGCTGCCCGCTGCAGTGCTACAGAGCAACTGCCAGCACTGAGAGGCGTTCCTCAGCTGGAAAGTTTCTGCTGCACACTTTCCCCTTTCCTCCTTTGTTAGTAGGGATTTTCTATGGAAGCAGAGTCTTTGTTCCTCCAAGTGCTCCTGGTTAGCCTCCTCTTCGCTAGGAAATGAGCAAGAACAGCAGATCCTGATAAACAAAGGTCTTTTTTGCATGTAAATGCTCCTGAAGAATGGCAGCAACACAGGAGACAAAGCAAAGCCTTTTCCACAGAGAAATGCAGGTCCTGGCTTCCACGCCATCTCCTCTGCAGTACTGGGGGGCTGACACAGCCGTGTTCCTCCTGCAGCCGTGCAGGCCAGGATGGGGCTGACGCCTGCATAGGTTGCAGGTGCACTAACCTTACGCTATTTTTTTATTTTATGAAACGCTACGATGGGAATTTGACTGGGAGCAGCTCTTTACCAGGGATGTCTCAGACCCGTACAGGGGGGCTAGCTGTGCGTTGTCGGCTCCTTTTCGGCTTTGTTTTTAGTTTCCCCTTACCATCAATAAAAATTCTACTTTTGGGAAGCTGCCCATATACAGCCTCTCTGTGCTTCCTGCACTGGTGCTGCGGTTGCCGCAAGGACTTCGCACCCACAGGGCGCGATGACTTGGTGCAACCTCAGTATTTCCTTCCTGGGCTCTGCTCATTTCAGGGATGTGGGATTGCAGCCACTTCTTGGGCACCTCTCTGGGAGCAGCGGGGTTTGCGCGGGGCAGCGCTGCCCTCCTGGCACCGGTGCTGTTCTGCAGCACAACAGGAGCCCGCTGTGCTCCGCTCCCGTCCCTCTGGTTCCCACTGCTGCTAGATTTGGTGCTAGTGCAAAATAATCTTTCTACTGGTCTCACCCATAGGGCTGGGGCCACTGTGCTGAGCCACGCTTCTTGCTGGACTCGTGTCCGCTCTGAGCGCTGCCCTCAAACTCTTCAGTCCAGGTGCCCCGTTACCAGCGAGGGGAACAAGTCGGGCTGCCCCAGCGGCCTGTGATTGCCAGGCACAGACACAGGCAGCTGGTTGTGCCCCTGCATCTGCCTTTGTCCCAGGGCTGGAAAAGCTTCTATTGTCCCACGCCCCAGAGCTCTCGCACAGCATGTGAAGAGCCTCCGGGGAGGGATGGGGCCCCCTCTCCTCCCGGAGCAGCCTGCAGCCGTGCAGCCCACCCCGGCTCCAGCTCCCCATGCAGCAATGCTGTGAGCTGGGCACTGCTTTGCTTCCTTAACGGGGCTGCAAAGGTGGCATCACCCATGCTGAGCGCATCTGCCCCTGGTCCCCGTGTCATGTCTCGGGGTGGGAGAGGGGACACTCAGCCCCGTGCAGCTGCCCTCAGCTCCACGACTGGCTGCAGTGTGTGACCAGCATCTCCTATGAGCTGGGGCTCATCTGCCCGGCTCCTGGTGGCAGGGGCCAAGCCAGCAGCGTGTGGGGTGAGCTGTCAGTGGGGCTGGAAAAGGACCTCGTGCCAGTGAGTGAGCACCTCGCTTCCCAGCCTGGGAAAAGGCAGGGGTTAGGCAGAGAGCTGGGGTGGTGCAGTTCATCCATTGTTCATCCATCCACTCTGGGGAAATACACCCCTGGGGAGCTGGAGCTACACCAGCTGAAGCAGGGATGCTAAACCCCAGCCCCACAAAACTGGGGCTCTGCCCCATGCCGGAGTGGGGACAAGAGCTGGTGCCCCCACCAGGGACGTGACTTCGCCATCCTCAGGAATGTGAAATGAGCCTACACGAGTGGCGGGGAACAGCTCGAGCCCATTCAGACCTTTCCCTTTTTGCACGACCCCTGCAAACCCGCAGGTTTTCCCTTGCTCAGGGGCCCTGCGGGGCTGCACGCGGGGACCAGACAAGTGCCCACGGGTCAGCCAGGTGGCGAGACCCCCACGCACCCCCTCCCACAGCCCCGGCAGCAGGCTTAGCCCGAGGCTTTCCCCTCGGTGCTGCCCACAACATGGTCCTTCCTTCCTCCCTGCGGAGACGGCCGCACACCGCACCATCTGCTCGACGCCCTACTTTATTAACACAGCGAGGACCCGCGCAGGGTGGAGGGAGCCGGGTCCGCGGCAGCGGGGGGCTCACGCAGCCTCCGGCTCGGCTTTGCTTTTCAGCCTCTTCTTTCTGTTTCTCTCCTTCCTCCTCCTCTTCCTGCTGCCGCTGGCCGCTTCCCCCTGGTCCAGCAGCGGGTCCTGCACCCCTGAGCCTGGCTGGGCACGAGGGGGAGCGTGGGTGGTGGGCACAGCGTGGCTCAGCTCCCCAAATTCGGAAGGGCTTTTCTTCTTCAGACCTTTCCCCTTCTTTTTCCTATCTTTCATCCCTTTCCTCTCTTTCGTGGCGGGCAGCAGGCGGGCATGATGCTGCGCTGGGACCTCTCCTCCGCCCCAAGGGGGGCTTGGAGGCTCCCCCCCCAGCCACGCCGCCCTGTCGATGAGCTCCCCGCCGAACTCGTACAGCACCGGCTCCCTGGGCACCGCCACGGCCACCGTGTTGTACGCCTTGCACCTAGAGGGAGCGGGCGGCACGGGTCAGGGAGGGCAGCAGCGGGGCTGGACCCGCGGGGGGGGCACTCACCAGACATAGAGGTAGGGCTCCACGCACTCCTCCTTGTAGGCGAACTCGAAGCAGGGCACCTGGATGACGTTGAAGAAAGCCTGGCCCACCACGCGTGAGGCCGTGTCGTTCACCTGCTGCAGGCACTCCTTCAACCTGCGGCCGGGGGCAGAACCGGGGTGAGCGAGGGGCTGGGACCCCAACCCCTTGGGGCTGGGGGACGCTCACCTGCGGTCGCAGTCGCAGTGGCTGATGGTGTGCCAGCGCAGGTTGCGGTAGCCGTAGCGGGCGGTGAAGGGGTGGATGACGTGCTGGCAGTGGTCATGGTCCCGGCAGCACCGGTCGGTGTCCCGGTGCTCCCCTGCAGGCACGGCACGGGGTGCAGGTGGGCAGCACGGGGGGGACTGGATGGGGTTGGGATGGGGCTGGGATGGGTGAGGATCGGGATTGGAACTGGACCAGAGACAGCACTGGGATGGATGAGGGCTGGGACAGTGCTGGCACAGGGATGGGGATTGGGGCTGGACCAGCACCGCAGTGGGGATGAGACTGGGACCAGGATGGACTGGGTTGGACTGGGACCAGTCTGGGGACCAGGATGGGATGAGCACCAGGAGGGGACCAGGCTGGAACCAGGGTAGGGACTGGGTATGAATCATGTTGGACCAGCACCAGGACAGGGACTGGACTGTGGTGGACTGGGACTGGATCAGCACTTGGGGACCAGAATGGCAGCGGGATGGAGCAGGATGGACTGGGACCAGGCTGGGGACAGCGGGGTGAATCGGGACACCAGGATGGGGACCGGGACAGACCAGCCCTGTGATGGGGAGTAGGCAGGGGCGAACTGGTGGACTGGGACTAGACCAGCACTGGGATGGGGACCGAACGGGGGCGGGCAGGGGGCGAACTGGCCGAGGGATGGGGACAGGCGGGGAGCAGCACTGGGACGGACGGGGACGGGCTCCTTACCCAGCTGCTCGTAGGCGTCCGCGTTGCTGCCGGCTCCGCACCACAGCGTCCCGGGGTANTGGCATGGCAAGGCATGGCACAGTTGACGTGGCATGGCCCAGCACAGCACGGCTCAGCATGGCTCGGCATGGCATGGCACAGCTCGGCTCCACACGGCTCAGCCTGCGCCAGGTGATGCTCCAGGCCCCCCTGCAATGTGCCAGCCCTCGCCCAGCCCCAGCCACACTGCCACGTGTCCACGACGGCCGAGGAGAGTGGCTGGGCACGGCACAGCTTGGCATGGCAAGGCATGGCACAGTTGACGTGGCATGGCCCAGCACAGCACGGCTCAGCATGGCTCGGCATGGCATGGCACAGCTCGGCTCCACACGGCTCAGCCTGCGCCAGGTGATGCTCCAGGCCCCCCTGCAATGTGCCAGCCCTCGCACAGCCCCAGCCACACTGCCACGTGTCCACGACGGCCGAGGAGAGTGGCTGCGGCACCCACAGGGAGCAGGACAGGGCTGTGCTGTGGGGCAGGACACAGACGGGGACGATGCCTTGTGCGGGCAGGGAGAGAGCACATGGTGCGGGGCCGCTCTCCCCACCCCACGGGTGCTCCGTGCAGCTCCATGCCCCTGCCCCATGGATGCTCTGTGGAGCTTTTCCCGGTGTCTGTGCTCAGCTGGGGCTGGCAGCTCCCAACGGGCTGCCAGGGCTCATCCCCCCTCGGTGGCTCCCCTTTGACAGAGCCCATTTGTAGTCGGGACGCGGAGTCTGGCTGACGGAGCCAGCACTTGGCAGGGCAGGACAGTGCCCGAGGCCCCAGTGGGGACAAGCGCGGCCTCGAGAAGTCCCCACGCTGGCTGAGACCCCAAAAGCTGCCTGCAGGGGCTGCACCCTGAGCACGGCTCTGCCTTATCCAAACCGCGTGCTCACGGGATGCTTTGTGCACCCGCACTGGTCCCTGGCACCTCCGGGTGCTGGGGACAAGCGTGCAGGGGCACGAACACCCCAGTGCTCCCCACCACGCGACCACCGCACCAGGACAGCAGAGCCCGGTGGGGGCACGTCACCGGCATGGCTCCCGCCTGGCACTGGCCCAGGTCCCCGCTGGCCGAGGGCGCTGGCGGGGGGCCCAGCGCCGCGGGGCTGCCCCTGCTCAGCTGTCGCTGTCTGTGACGCTCCCCGTGACGGTCCCGCTCTGCTCGGCCTCGCTGCCGGCACCCAGGTACGGAGCCTGCCCAGGGGCTGTGGGGTGCGGACGGGGAGGTTGGGGTGCACTGAATCGCGGGGAGCCCTGTGGGGCATGGGTCTGACCCCCTTGCATGCCTGCAGCCGCCTGCACTTGCAGCGCCTGCGGTCCCTGCGCATGGACCTGTGCCACGTCCCCACCGTCCGCGAGAAGGGCTGGTACCTGGCGCTGATGGCCCCCAACACCAAGGGTCCCAACTACGCCTGGCTGGACCCGTCCCGGCTCTACTGCCACCCGCAAGTACCCAGCGCCCGGGCGGGGGGCACCCAAGGGGTTGGCACCCGGGTGGGCTGCGGCTCTGGGGGCTGTTGGGGCAGCCGGCCGTGCCTGCGGGCACCGCACGGGCTGCGGGCACCCATTGGGGCACCCAGCACCTCCGCTGTCTCCCCAGGGCTTGCAGGACTGCGTGGCCGACCTGCTGCTGCCCTTCCAGGGAGACCCGATCGACCTGGTGGCCGGCATCGATGCCATGGGCTTCATCCTGGGTGAGAGGGGATGTGGGTGAGCCCGGGGTCCCTGACCCTTGTCCCGATGGGGGCTGACGGTGCCGTGGCCGTCCCCAGGCGCTGCTGTAGCTGCTGCGCTGCACAAGGGCTTCCTGGCCATCCGTAAAGCCGGGCACCTCTGCGTGGAGACGCTGGCGGAGCCCTACACCGACTACTCGGGCCGAGAGAAGGTGATGGAGGTCCGCACCGACACCATCTCGCCGGGTGAGCCCGCGGGGCACTCCTGCCATGGGGGGCTGCCGGCGCGGGCACCGGGCGCTCGGAGGCAGCCTCTGCCCCTTCCTAGGTCTGCGCATCCTCCTGGTGGACCAGTGGGTGGAAACCGGGGGCACCATGCGAGCGGCCATCCGGCTGGTGGAGCGGCTGGGGGGGGGCGTGGCAGGGAGGAGGGGGGACCCTGGGGTGCACCCGTGGGGGTGGCAGCGGCAGCAGCCGGCGCTGAGCCCCCACCGTGTCCCGCAGGCATCGCGGCCATCTGCATCGAGGACAGCGAGGGCGGGCGGTGGATCCGGGAGCGCTACAAGTGCGCCCACTGCGTGCCCCCCCGCCTGCAGCCCCGCTTCGACCGCCACCAGTTGGGCTGGGAATGATGCGGGGGCTGGCACCGTGCACCCCCGGTTTGGGGCATCGGCCGCCTGGTTTGGGTTTTGGTGTAACCGAGAAAATAACAACTCCTCTAGCAGCAACGTGCCGCTGGCTCTTCCTCCTGCCCATGAGCCCAGGGTGCGTAGGGCACCGCAGCGAGCCCAACGCCTTGCTTAAAAAGCATAAAAAACATTTTATTAAAACAAATCGAAGGCTGGGGGCGTCTCCCCCTGGGGGGGTTTGCATAGCTAAAGGGGCCGCAGGTGCCCCTGCCCGCCCCAGCCACAGGGACGGCTCCTCGGGGCGGCCGGGGCTGCTGCTCTTTGGTACGGAGATGCGGGCGCTGGGGGGGCCGTGGGGCTGCCCCCTCACTGGCAGCACTTGGGCTTTTTGCGGGGCGCCGACTGGTACAGGTCGCTGTNGTCGCCGATCCTGCGGGCGCTGCCGCGCTCCAACTCCGCCAGCACGCTGCTCTCGAAGGTCAGCGCCGCCACGCGGAAGAAGAAATCCCGCACGTTCTCCCCTGCCCCACGGGATAAGAGCCCTGAGCCCCTGGCCCTGCTGGGGACCACCTCAATCCCACTCCTGGCCAGGACCCACCTGTGAGCGAGGACACGGCCCAGAACTCCGCCTGCATCTCCTGGGCCACCTTGAGCGCGTCCTTCTCCATCAGGCTGTACTGCGCCGGCGTCTGCCAACGGAGGTGGGTGGGTGCTGGGGACGGCCCCGCTGCGCCGGGGCACGGGGAGCCCACGGGAGGGGGACACACTCACGCTCAGGTCCTTCTTGGAGCCCACCAAGAAGAGGATGACGTTGGACGGGTCGTTCTCCTTCAGGGCGTCAGCCAGCCACTGCCTGCGGGGGCCACCGTCACCTGCGGTGGCTCACGGCCGAGCACTGCCCTCTTGCTCACACGCCGGAGGTTGTGACAGCCCTGTGCCCCCCTCCAGCCCCATTGCTCCCCACGCTCATACCCGTCCCCTTGGCCGCATGTCACCTACCGCGTGTGGTCCAAGGATGCCACGTCGTTGACGTCGAAGACGATGACGATGGCTGGGGGGGAGGAGAGGTGAGATGGGGCCGGGGCCGGCCGGTGGGGATGGGACGTGGGGGGGTCTCACCTTGCGCTCCCCGGTA
>VXAA01003916.1:210646-225104 GCA_013399115.1 Anseranas semipalmata
GGGGGGGGGGGCTGTGCAGGCCCTGTTACCATGGCAACGTGGGAGGCAGGGGCCACGTGTCACCCAAGGGTGGTGGCCGGGTCCTGTCTCTCCCTGCTGAGGCCCTGTCCCTGCAGGATCGTGCACCTGTGCCTGCGCAAGGCCGACCAGAAGCTGGTCATCCTGAAGCAGATCCCAGTGGAGCAGATGAGCAAGGACGAGCGGCTGGCGGCGCAGAACGAGTGCCAGGTCCTCAAGCTGCTCAACCACCCCAACGTCATCGAGTACTACGAGAACTTCCTGGAGGACAAGGCGCTCATGATCGCCATGGAGTATGCCCCAGGTGGGCCCCAGTCACCCCTTGCACCTGCCTCTGGTTTTCCGGCAGGTCCAGGGGATGCTGAGCACCCACCTCTCCTTGGGTCAGGCTGCTGTGGCCTCATGTTGTGCTCCAGACCCCCCAAAGAGTACAAATAAGGTTCTCTTGGGCAGGTGTGGCCATTATATATTTTTGCAGAAAAGCCTCTGCGGGTCCTGGTGGATGCCAAGTTGACTATGAGCCAAGTGGCTGAGCACTGGCACAGGTTGCCCAGAGAGGTGGTGGAGTCTCCCTCCCTGGAGATACTCAAAAGCCGTCTGCTCGTGGTCCTGGGCAATTGTCTCTAGTTCACTGAGACAATTGTCTCTAGTTCACTGAGCAGTTCTCCCTGCTTGAGCAGGGAGATGGACCAGATGACCTCCATAGGTCCCTGCCAACCTCAGCCATTCTGTGTTTCTGTGGTTATATGCCTTATGCTTGCTAATCATAACAGAAACAGAGATTTCTAACACCACTGCTGATAAGTGTGCTACCATCTGCCCTTGGTTTGGGTTTCACTTATGTTTCCCTTTGTCAGCTCTTGGTCACGCTGTTGGTCCCACAGATCTGTGTGGGAAGATGTGATTTCTAACGAGATTTGCTGTGGAGTTTAAGATTAACTCAACATTTGCATGAGAGTTTGTTAAAAGTTTCACAGGAAACCTGAATCTAGACCTCCCCTTCTTGATAGGGGCCTCTCAGTGCCACGTGGCCTCTTGGACTGCAAGAATTTTCGTCTGCAGAACAGGCTTATCTTGTTCTGCCATCAAGGTTTGTGTCCAGACAGGGCTCCAGGAGCTGTAATTTTAGCGTTCCTTTTTCCTGCTGCCTTTGACAATATGTCAACAGTAACTTCTCTCTTGCTGTTTCTTCGTCCCACCAACTGTGCTGCCATTGTTCTCCGCATAGTCTCGGGAGTGCTGAAGAACATGCCTCGTGTCCCACCAGGACGTGCTCTTTCCCATGCACTTGGCTTGTTAAGACGCTATGGCTAAATCCCCCGACTTTAGGCTGGGCTTGTGCTGCCCTGTGCAGCTACCCTTGCTGATAGCCCTTTGTTGTTCTTTGCAGGGGGCACGCTGGCGGAGTTTATTCATAAGCGCTGTAACTCCTTGCTGGATGAGGATACCATCCTGCACTTCTTCGTGCAGATCCTGCTGGCTCTTCACCATGTGCACACCAAGCAGATCCTGCACCGTGACCTGAAGACTCAGAACATCCTCTTGGACAAGCATCGCATGATTGTCAAGATTGGAGACTTTGGCATTTCCAAAATCTTGAGCAGCAAGAGTAAAGCCTACACGGTGGGTGGCCTGGCTTTGCAGGGGAGCTGCTTACTGCCATGGTAGCAGGCTAGAAACACTGGACTTGGCTTGCGATTGTCTTTGGGAAGCTGCTGTAGGCAGCAAGGTTGGAGGTAGCTTACCTGCAGTAGGCTACATCTGCGTGGCACAGTGCTGCTTTGCTCCCTGGAGTTTATATAGGCCAATACCTTCGTGACCAAGTTTGTTGCAGTTCTGTAGGCTGCAGAAAAGTGAGAAAGAGCTGCCTGCCCAGGCCTGGGAGAGGATGGGGTGTCTGAGCCCACTGGCGAGGGTTGACGGGGCTCCTCCCATTGTCACTGTGGGAGGGGTGGTGTTTGCAGGCTCATCTGACACATATTTGGCAACTGAATTCCTGCCAGTGCCCCTCTGTCCTGCCTTGCCTTAATCTCCTTTCTCTGGCTGAGATTTTGGTATTATTCCCTACCTGGTCTAACCTGACTTGATGTTTATATCGTGCTCAATGCTCTGGGCTCTGATTCTCTCAAGTGAGAGAGCAAAACTAGAGGTAATCTCTGTATGTGCAAGGGAGGCCTCCAGAAAGGCAAATCCTCATGGTTTTACTGAGATTGACACCAGGGAACAAACACTCAGCTCCCCTAAGCTTTGGTTGGTAGTGCCCTGGGCTGTAAACCGAGGTTTTCTCTTTCCACCTTCCTGCCCTTCACAGCATCATTGTAGATTTCTTTGTCTCTTCTAGGTTGTGGGAACTCCATGCTACATCTCCCCAGAGCTCTGTGAAGGGAAGCCTTACAACCAGAAGAGTGATATCTGGGCTTTGGGCTGTGTGCTGTATGAACTTGCAAGTCTCAAGAGGGCTTTTGAAGCTGCGGTAAGACAGATACAGTTTACTTGAAGTGCAGGGAGCCATGGTCTCTTACAGAGGTGAAAATGCATGCTTGGTTCACTCTTCTCACTGAGCCTGAAGGTGTGAAGGCAGAGGGCAGTGCTGAGAATGTCTTGCTGCTTGGCCTCACGTCTGACCGCCCAGCCCCTGTATGTCTCTCTCTTGTTTTCCCTTCAGAATCTTCCTGCCTTAGTATTGAAGATCATGAGTGGGACGTTTGCCCCGATATCAGATAGATACAGCCCTGACCTGCGCCAGCTCATCCTTAGCATGCTGAACCTGGATCCTTCCAAGCGGCCCCAGCTGAATGAGATCATGGCCCAGGCCATCTGCATTCGCCCCCTTCTGAACCTCTACACTGACGTGGGCAGTGTCAAAATGAGAAGGCAAGTGATGCTGCCACGTTTGTGTCCCTTGGGAGCGGCTGTCACAGCTCACAACACGTCAGACCAGCTCACTGTCTGTGTTATAAGCTCCAAAGAGAGTGTTGTCCCCATGCTGCTCTGCTGCCTTACCCAATGTGCAGCTGCTGCAGGCCAAGCCTGGCCCTGTGGCTTGTGGCCGCAGCAGGTGCAGGCTTGTCATTGCAGTAACAGCAAATGGAGAGTTGTGAGCTCAGGGGGAAGCGAACTGACACCGACTTCCCTTTCTCAGGTGGTTTAAAGCACATACCAAGGCAGTTCTGTGAGCTAGTCAGCTGTGGCTTATGCTGTAGCTCTGTCCTGACTTTCTGTGATGCAGGGCTCTGCAGGACCTCAGGGGCTGAGCTGACAGTAAGGACTGGATTTTGGTTTGGCAGGCCTGAAAAGCCCCTGGCTCCAGTGCCGACAGTGACCCACAGCCGGACGGGGGGACGAGTGAGCAGTGCCAGGCCGAGGGGTGAGTCCTGGCACAGTGCATTCAGCACAACCCCATTTGGAAGGACCCTCTCCCTTGGATGTCAGTGGGTCAGAGAGGCACTCAAGCCTCTGGAGAGAGAAAGTTTAGAAATGTCACCTTTCCTGAGCCCTGGAGGAGCCCACAGGCACCTCGGCTCTGGGGACCAAGCAGCATTCTTTCTCCAGCTGCTGCTTCTAGGTTTTGACCCCTTGAATCAAGTTTCTGCAGCTTATACTGTAAATGCTGGGAACCAGCCACGGGGTTGCTAAGGGAGAATGTCCTGATGCAGGGCAGTGCTGCTGGCACTGGTAACAATTAGCTAGAGCTGTTGTGGTGCTGCTTCCCTCAATTCTGGGATAAAATACAAGGAGCTGTTCCCATGTGTTTCCTCAGCCCTGGCAGCGAGCTCCCCAGCAGCCCCTTGCCAGCCTTGGACTGGTGTCCTGAGCTGGTCTGGCCCTGCTGGCAGGCAGTGGTGCTGGCACCCAAGTTGGCTGCTGTACTTCTCTTCCTGTGGGAGGAGAGTCAGGAGTCTTAAGGTGGTGGTTTCTCTTTGACCCGTAGGTGTTCGAGGTGGTTCAGCCAGGACAGGAATCCCTCCTCCTCTGTCATCCATCTACACCTGGGGGAGCGGGATCACCACCCCACTCCGTCTGCCCATGCTTAACACCGAAGTGGTGCAGGTGTCTGCTGGCAGGACGCAGAAGGCCGGGGTCACCAAATCGGGGCGGCTCATCATGTGGGAGGTGAGCGACAGGGAACCTGGTGCAGGCAGCAGCCGTAGAAGGCTCAGATATGTGATTTCTGAGGAGGAGAAATTTCTACTCGCTGCATAGGTCCTGACCCTGCATCCCCAGGACCACAGTCTAGTCCAGGACATGGATGATGCTGTGGGAAGGGGCCCATCTTAGTTGTCCTATCCAGCTCTTGCTGCACAGAGGTGCAGTAGCTGACATGGCTTCTCTTCTCCAGGCTCCCCCGATGGGCGCTGCAGGAGGCCCTTCTCTGCCAGGAGCCACCGAGCAGCTCCAGCCTCAGTTTGTGTCCCGCTTTCTGGAGGGCCAGTCTGGCGTGACCATCAAACATGTGTCCTGCGGTGATCTCTTCACAGCCTGTCTCACAGGTGAGCCACTGCCTTGTGCCTTTGCCTGGATGAGTCCCAGGACTGCCTGGTTTGGTGGCTGGCTTACAAATGCCTGCTGAGAGAGGAACCTCGGAAATGCACTGGGCTGGGATGAAATGAAGGCCTCTGTGGCCTGTCATGTAACGTCAGGTGGGGTCAGAAACATCAGGCATGAATCACAGGACCTCACATGATGCCGTGCTGGTCAATTGGGTCCCAAACGTCCATCTGGTATGGGGAAGGCAACAAATGCATTCAGTTTGTTGTCCTGCCTGCGGTGGTGTCACCTGAAGCCAGAACTGGCCCAAACAGTGGGGCCTGCAGTGTGAGGAATGTCTGGGAAGTTCAGCCTGTCTCTGTCACATACTGTGTGAGTGTGACACAGACACAAGCAGTGAGTAGCGGTGACTGGCACTGCAACAAGAAGTCAGCAAGAAGGGTGCCTGTGAGCTCCTGTGGGGCTGGTTGTCCTCAGCTGCAGCAAGGCAGGGTCTGAAGCCCTGTTAAGAGGAGGCCATAAGGCTTTCTGGTTGGGAGGAGAGCACGCACACCAGCCCAAGGCTATGTCTGGAGAGCAAAGCCCTCCCAGTGGTCCTTTGGGAGCCCTGTTTGTCCTTCTGATGGGGATCAGGGCAGTAAACGACAGATATGCAACTGGCAAACTTCATAGGCATGTGTTTGTCCTACCTCTCCATGGTGTTTCCTGCCACCACTCTGCTGGGAGGTGAGCGGCTCTGTGTATTTAACACCTTGACAGGCTGTGGAGTTAGCAGCTCCTGCGTACACAGCTGCAATAATGTTATCTCAGTGCTCTCCTATCATCTGATGTTTGTTTGGTGAGCTGTTGCAGTGCATCGAGGCTCTCTGGAAGCTTGCTGAAGGCCGTGGGGGGCCCCCCAGCAAGTTATGAGTCAGAGTGGGTCCAAGCAGAGCCAGTCCCTGCGGGCTGTGTGTGCCTTGCAGGGCGTCACGTGTAGCAGTAACACGACTTCTTTCTGCCTTTCCAGACAGGGGGATAATCATGACTTTCGGCAGCGGCAGCAACGGCTGTTTGGGGCACGGAAACTTCACGGACGTAAGCCAGGTTTGTTGCGAGGGCGCTGGGCACGCTGCTCCCCCAGGGTAGAGGATGGATTGTGCTTTATCCGCCACGTGAGACGGATCATCCCAGCTCCAGGGGTGTGCATCCCAGGCGTGCTCTGGCATCCCACCCCCTCCCCCTCCTCTCCCTGTCACTGCGGGTTTTAAAAGGCCCAACCTGCCTCTCTCTTTCTCTCCCCCCCTACACAATGATCCCTTTGAGTGTGGGGGAAGTCAAGAGCTGCCTTGTGGTTGCTGTTGGCAGGCACCCAGCTTGGAGCCTGCCTCCAATCACACACCTGCCTGCTTCACTCTTGGCCTGCAGCTGCCAGGGTTCACTGAGAAAAGTTATTTTTCAAAAGAGCCAGTATTTAAAGAAGAGCTGTGTGTTTCCGATTGGCTCGGAGCACTAGAGCTGGAAGGGAACGATGGGCCCTCAGCCTCTTCCTTGCCTGCCCTCGGATGTGGCAGCAGCCGATGGCTTCCAGCCGAGCCCAGGGACTAGTGCCATTTGTCTCTGTGGTCAGCTGGCTCATTTGTGCCTGCTCTGTCCGGAGCTGAGCTGCTCGGTGTTTATCGCTGGGGGAGACCAATTGGGAGCAGCAGCCAGATCCCGGCAAATGGTGCTTTTCACTTGAGGAAGATAATGAGAATGAGACTTGCTGTGGTGAGGTGTCAGATCTAACAGCAGGTCGCAGCAGGGGCTGGATGAAATGTGGAGATCCTGGTCTCTCCACACCCTAATGAATATGTAGCCGATGGCTCGCAGCTCCTCTGCACAAGAGCCTTTCAGCCAACGCATCCTGCACCAAGCCCCTGCCTGCTCAGAGCGTGCGTTAACAGCCCCTGGCACTCCCTACATGGGCAGGGGGGCGAATCCCAACCCTTCGGCTGAACCTATTCCCTCTCCAAACCGTTGTGCTGGCTGCTTTCTTCCGCCCCAGAGATGTTTGCATTATCTTCTGTGCTGCGTGCACGTAGTCTCTAAAACCCTTTGAAGGCTGTTTGGAACAAAAAATTCTCTGGTGTTTGTGTTGGATGAAAACTGGGATGCTGCCAGCGCTGTGCTGAGGCTCGGGGGGCAGGGTGGGAGGGATGGGAGCAGCCGGGCAGGCTGGGAGGTCTCGGCTGACGGCTGCTGCTCTTCCCCTGCCAGCCCAAGATCGTGGAGGCCCTGCTGGGCTACGAGATGGTGCAGGTGGCCTGTGGCGCGTCTCATGTCCTGGCAGTTTCCAACGAACGGGAAGTGTTTGCCTGGGGCAGGGGGGATAATGGTAAGAGATATCTGCTTAGCAAAACAGGGCTTGTGCTTTCCATTGCCTGTTCCCACTCCCCTCGCTGGCCCTACGTGCCTGCAGTCCTCTCCAGATGTGCCAGGGTAGGTGGGTGTTTACAAGTTCCAGCTGCTTCACCGCATACCAGGGCCCCCGTGCTTTGGGTTTCGCTGCCTTTCGTGGTGACGGGTCCCAGGCTGGCCTCTTGCAGGCAGCTCCATTGATGCCGTGGCTCATGGGGTTGTGTTCAGTTTGTGTGTTGCCATCAGCCGTGTCCTGCTCTGTTCCTCCTGCCAGGTCGGCTTGGGCTGGGTACCCTGGAGTGCCATAACTCCCCCCAGCAGGTAGCAGTCCCACCAGAGCACGAGGCTCAGAGGGTTATCTGTGGCATCGATTCCTCCATGGTCCTCACAGTGAAGAACCAGATTCTTGCTTGTGGGAGCAACAGGTAGGGGAAGTGAGGGTCTGTGAGACCTCAGAGCCTGCCTTACAGCTTCCCCAGGCCCCATCATGAAGAGGGAGCAAGATGTCTAGAAGACATCTCCACGTGATCCTGCTCCCCAGCATCTTGCTGCTGGTGGTGCAGTTATACTAGGGCAGGATTTGACGCTGGGGTGTCTGTGCCAGGCTGGATTCGGCCAGCTCTGAGCTGCACTTTTCTCTTTGCAGGTGTAACAAGCTGGGCCTAGATAGGATCAGCTCAGCAGAAGAACCTTCCCCGGAGGACCAGGTGGAAGAAGCCACCATGTTCACGTGTGCCCAGTCAGCCCCCTTGAACCAAGAGCCTATTGTGTGTGCTGACATCGGTACAGCGCACTCTGCTGCAGTCACAGGTGAGGGGTGTGTGC
Source organism: Anseranas semipalmata (assembly GCA_013399115.1). Taxonomy (NCBI): domain Eukaryota; kingdom Metazoa; phylum Chordata; class Aves; order Anseriformes; family Anseranatidae; genus Anseranas; species Anseranas semipalmata. Next base: position 218,357 of record VXAA01003916.1, read on the forward strand.
CCAGAGCCCTGAGAAGGGGCTGCATTTTCTCTGTCTTCCTCCTGCCTCCCTTTCTTGTAGGTAGAAGCCTAAGAGAGGCTTAAGAGACACCCTGCTCCCAGTGATGGAGCTCTGTGGAGTAGGATGCTCAGCGTGGTGGAGAGCAAAAGGGTTCAGGGCTTCTGTGCATCCTTGGGTGACACCCGGTTGTTTCTCTCATCTCTGTTGTCAGCTTCTGGCCAGTGTTACACCTTTGGGAGCAACCAGCACGGGCAGCTGGGCACCAACTCCTGCCGCAACAGTCGTGTGCCCCACCTGGTTGTGGGGCTCCAGGCCATGAAGATCACCGTGGTGGCTTGTGGGGATGCCTTCACTGTGGCTGTTGGAGCAGGTGAGGCTGAAGCCCCCATGTGCTGGGCTGCAGCAGACCCTGGCTTTCCTGTGCCTGGAGTCCATGTTGCTGGCCGAGGCAGGCCTTGGCGATAGCTCAGGGCGGTACTGGGGAGATGGGGAGGCTGTTTCCTGGTGAGGGCTGCAGGGAGCCGTGTGTGCAGCAAGGTCTGTCCCTCTGCAGATGGTGAGGTGTGCACCTGGGGGAAAGGAGCCAGGGGACGCTTGGGCAGGAAGGATGAGGAAACGGGAGCGCCAAGGCCCGTGCAGCTGGAGGAGACACATCCATACCTGGTGACCTCTGTAGCCTGCTGCCACGGGAACACACTGCTGGCTGTAAAGCGTGAGTAGAGGCTTTGCTACTGAGATTCCTGCCATCAGGGCCCAGCCAGACACAGTGCCTTGTGACCAGAGCCGTACTGAGTAACCCTGGCACATAAGCTATGTATTATTCTAGTCCATCTAGATTTGTAGAGGAACAGAAATAACTTGAAGCTCATAAATATTCCCCTTCTGCTACACCACACTGACACTGCCGCTTCCACTGGGCTGGGGGAGCAGAGGGATGGCAGAGGCTGTCTCACATGCTCCCAGACAGGTGGGCTGGCCAGGCTGCAGCTGGTGGGGAGCTGGTGTGCCGGCGGTCCACCGAGTATCCAAAAAGAGCAGCTCTCTAATTGCTGCTGCTGAAATAGAAGCTGAGATTTGAGGCGTCATTTTGGCTGCTGGCTCTCCATTGTGGTTTGGAAAAGATAGTGATGGTTTTGTGGTTCCTCTCTGCTTAGGCCAAAGGCAGCATCATTGCGTGGTTAAAACGTGCCCATGGCATGACCTGCCCTTCCGTTGCCTGGGTGTACGATGGGAGCCTGGCCCAGACTGCTGGAGGGGCCTTTCTTCCTCCTCTGCCAGGCTGATTATGGCCTCAGCACCGGGCTGAGGGATTCCAGTCCCAGCCCACTTCAAGGAGGCTAATTACACCCTGGAGGGGAGGAGGCCCAGCTGACCGCCCCAGCACAGCGGAATCAGCCGTGGCTCCCATTTCTTCCATAACTGCTGAGCTCTCACGTGATGTGTGCTGCCATGAAGGGGACAGGGAACCGCCAAGTCTCCAGGCTCAGGAACAAGCAGGGCATTTGTCGTGGGAGTAAAAGGGTTTTGTTCCTGCAGGAAGGCTGCAAGCTGCACTCCCCTTCCAGTGCTGGAGTCACACTGCGCTCTGCGGCAGCTGGGTTGTGGGCTCCCACCTGCAGCACTGTAGGAGCAGGGGCTGAGCACATAGTGGAAGTACGGGCTCAGCTGCAGCAGCTAGATTCAGTGTCAGGGCAGCAGCCTCACCTGCTCCCAGCATCCCTCAGTAACCAGAAAGCTCTGTAAAAAACTTAAGCTCTCACTTTGGGCTTTCACACAGCTCAGCCTGCCTGGAAACCTCTCCAGAGAGAACACAAGAGCTGGTGACACATTTGATGTTATTGCCGCTTTCAGGTCTGGCTGTGAGCTGGGAGGGGATGCTGGCACTGGCAAGCAGCGCTCCACCTTTGGGGCGGCAGTTCTGCAGCGCTCTGTGGTTTCCTCCCATGCAGCCAGCACTGTTTTTGACTGGCTTGGACCTGTGCCCACTTTATTGTGAGGCTGCTGCTGCACCCTTTTCTCAGTCCCACTGCAAACACAGGCCTGAAATAACTGGGAGAAGCCAGGCGTGCTGGAGAGGAGGAGGGTGCCTCAAGATACTGTATTTCCTCCTGCTTGGGCTCTGTCTGCTGGGCATTGTCTCCTGTTTGTGCCACTACTGAGGCTTCCAGGGGCAGCAGGGCAGGGATTGCATTGCTCATCTGTTGGGTAGCCAGCCTGCATGGTACAGGACACAGCTTGCTGCAGCTTCATCGAGGTGGTGGCTTAGGGCTTATTCTTGATCCTTGCCTTTTGTGTTTCAGCTGCTGTGGAAGAGTCACCTTCCCAGTGAGTTTGAGGTGAGAGGGGCAGCATCCAGCCTCATCATACCGATGCAGGGCTCCACCTGGCATGCCTGTCCTCTCGCTGGACTCTGCTGCTCTCAGAAGGCAGCAGCAACAACGAGGAGCTCCTGACGACAGTTCCACAGAACCAGAGCTGGTCTCACATATCGAATCAACGAGGGTCGTCGTGAACCTGAAGTGCCTGAGAGCCACCACATTGGATGAGCTGTGGGACAGATATCCCCAGTGCTGGCACCGTGCTCAGCAAGTCACTCTGGGGCTCTGTCTCACCCTGTGGGAAGTGCCTGTGTACAGATGTAGAAGGGCTCTCCTCTGCTGCCGGTGAGCACAGAGGTTGTTTTCCCCCGTGGAAACTGTCTCTGGTTACAAAGCCCAGGCTGACAGCTTGGTGTCTGAGAGAACTGTCAGCCTTTGCACAGCAGTGTCTGGAGTTACAGCCCCAGGCACTACACTGGGTGACTAAGTGCAAACCTCTTTTCTAATTAGAGAAGTCTGTCCTTTCCCATCCCCCCCTTAAAGCATTTTGCCCGTTTGTCGAGCTGTTCATCACGCTTTCAAGGGTCCTGGCCTGCATGGCTGGCCGAACCCGGCGCGAGCAGCGTCACGCTTGTGTGGCGCAGTGCGGCCGCTCTCCCAAAGTGCTGCCTGGAGCTCTCCAATTACAGCCTCCCACAGCCCCAGGAGCTCAGCTGAGGATCCTCCAGCTGATGTTTGTCCTCAGGCCCCTAAATCCTGCTGCTGACCAGCTCACTGGCTCCCAGCCGAGCTAGTGGATGGCAGCAAAACACAGCCAGTGATTGTCTCTAATTGAAGTTTTTTAACCTGGATCTCTACAGGGAGATGATGAGTTTTCACCAGGGATCCTTTCTGCAGGCAGGAGGGGGCATATCACCATGTCATAGACAGGAGTTATGTTTTTATCTCCAGAAGGGTCGTTTCCTTTCGTTTCCTTTTTTTTTTTTTTTTTTCCTTTTCTTTTTTTAACTTATATCTGCCCTGGGCCATTTTTTGATGAGCTTCTGTCTCTGATCTGTCTGACATTGCAAATGCTCTTGCCTTTCACATCCATCTTTGTGCTGTTGCCAATCTGTTGTGTATAAAGTCAGTGCTTTCATAAGCTGGCTGAGATGGAATCTCTCTAATTATTTTTGTGATTCTTTCCTGTCTTCAATGAGGGAAACCTTGCTGGGCTCTGCTAGGAGCCGACTGATCCCTCTGTCATGTGAAAGGTAATGAATTTCTGCAGGTCTCCTGCTCTTTCCTCCTTTGCCTCCCAGGCTCCGGCTGGGGAAGGGAGCAGGTCCTGTCCAGCCGGGAGAGGCGTGTGCAGTCCTGGCTGCAGACACGGCCTCCCTGTTTGGCTCCTGGCAGGGTGGGTGAATGGGTTTTTCCCTGCCGTTTTGTTTCTTGTGGAGCTGCCTTTTCAGGCGGTTACACCCTGCTATCCCAGGAAGCTGACTTGTGTTCAAAGGCTCTGACGGTGCCTTGGCACTTGCCTTGTGCTGCAGGTTACGGGGACGGCTCAGGCAGCCCTGGTGTCGGTGGAGGGGAAGGTGTTCTCTGCTCCCAGACCAACCTGAGCACCGGGATAATTGCAGGGATGGGTAAAATCACCTTGGAGCCCCTCTGGGCCGTTGTCCTTCTTGCGCTGAGCTGGGGACACCACCAGCTCCTACAGCAACAGATTCCTCTTGGCTGTGCTGTGCTCAGCCTGCACCCACACAGCCCTTCTCTTGGGGCTCCCCTCAGCCCACACCACATGCAGTCGCACCCCATAACGAAGGGTTCCTGCTCCAGCCTCACCAGCGCTGGTGGCTGGCCGGGACAGCAGTCTCTGCCACCATTTGCCTTGTCAATGGTGGCACAAAAATGCCACTGCCCCAGGGGACATGTGCAGCCCGGAGAGCCAGGCTCCCTGCTCCAGCTGGGCTGCCAAATCCAGGGGTGAGCGTGCTCTTGGCAGCCCCCTCTTCCCACTGACATGCTGGCGTTAGGTGGGTTGTTTTATGGCTTAATGAGGGGCTTCTCACAGCAGTGCTGGGGCTGGGGGTGTCACCGGCTCGAATATTGGGACCCTTCGCCCCAGGCAGGGGGAACCGGTGCCGCCCAGCGTGCTTTGTGCTGGGCTGGGGGTTCGCCGGCGAGGGCCGGAGCCCTGGGGATTTCTCAGCCTGCGCACTCAGTTCAGCTGTGAAGCCCGGCGAGATGATTTGAATAATTTAATACCGGGCTGTGACCAAGACTGGAGAAAGGGTAAAGGAAACAAAGAGGCCCCCAGCCCTGAGCAACAATAGCTCTTGAAACGACAAGCCGAGGCACGTCCGTGTGCCGGAGGCAGAGAGCAGCCCCGGCAAATAGGCCAGTTGCATTCCTCACGTCTGCTGCTTTGTTTCCCCACAGAAGCTCCCGGTGAAAACTGCAGGTCTCAGGGCTTCTGCCTTTATCCTTGTTTTGTTCCTGCGTCCCGCTGCTGGAAACGGCTGGAAGAGATCGGCTCGGCCATCCAGGGACTGACCGCGTCCCGCGGCTGTTCCTGCTGATGGAGGAGCGGGTAGGGGAGGCAGTGTGATGGGACGAGAGCGCCTGTTCCCGGGTTGTGCATCCCCGCCGGTGCTGACCTCACCCGGGTGACGAGGTCTGTTAATTTTCCCCCGGGGAAAAGTTGCCTGCAGGGAGCCTGCAGAGAGCGATGGACACAAGGAGCCGCACGCAGGCAGGGTCCAAGGGATGCTTGTTCCCGTGCCTGATAAGATTACACGTCCCACTGACCTCGGGCCATTGCTGTCAGCAGGAAATAGCCAAAAACGCCTGCTGCTCCCTGAGCCGATTTGATTTGACTCTGGCACCTCTGTCTTGGTCACAGCCCTGTTCCCACGAGGCTTTGCAGAAGGTACAGCCACCGTCCATCTGTCCACCGCCTCGCTGCCCTTCACACCCTGTCTGCTGCGGGCACGAGTCCCCAGAAATAGGGAGCGAGCTCTCCCCACTCCTTTCCCCGGGGCAGAAGACTCCACCTTGGCTTCTTTAGAAGCCAGAGCGTCGGTTTTCTGTCCCTCCGCTTTGAGCTGAAATGCAAGGCAGAGGGATGCGGGTGGAGGAAGGCAGGAAGCCTCCCCGAGCCCAGATGGGTCCAGGGCCTGACCTGTCAGCGGGGACGGGGAACATATCGCCTCTACAAAGGCAATTGCCCTGCCTGGAGGTTGAGTGTCGCCTTTGTGCGAGACAAATGCCTTGCTGTAATGTTGAGTGCGGGGAGGGCTTTCATTAGGGAGAGGGGGAAACGAGGGGATCTTTGTTTGCAGGGTCTGACACCTCTGAGCCGTCCTGCCAGCACAGCCAGTGCCTTCTGATGGCTTTGTCAGCTCCTGGCTAATTAGCAGAGATGCTCTTCAGTGAGGTTAGAAAAGAGAAATTTTAGAACATCAAAGAGATGGAGTTAATAGTGATAAAACTCTGCTCTGTTCCATGCCTGTCATCGGAGACGGGGGCTTTCTAGGCTTGCGGGTGGTGTGTCAGATGCCTTCTGCGGGGGGAGCCCCACGGGATGCTGGCACAGGGGCTGTGGGCCCCCCCCGGCTGTCACCCCATCCCGCAGCCGTGGCCAGGGATGGTTTTTGGATGGGGCCGTGTGGCAGGGTGCTGGGCCGGGTGTCGGGCAGCGGCTGCGTTTGTTGCGTGCTGGTGGAGGCAAGCTCCAGGGCGTGCTGCAACTCAGTGGCAGATCCAGACGGAGCACGGGGCTGCTGCTGGATCCTGCCCTGGAGGCTCCTGGCTCCGAGCAAACCCGGGCAGCCACCCCCGTGACAGCCGGCTGGTGACACCGCTGCCAGCACGTGCCAAGCCCTTCCCTTCTGCGCTCTCCGTGCTCACCCGCTGTCGTCTTTTTTTTTTTTTTTTGCACGTTGTGTTTCCAGGCTCTCAGCGAGGTGGTTAAAGTTTAGCTCGCTGCTCACCCATGTTGGGGTGGCGGAGCTAAAGCCCGGCCGCAGGGCAGCCCCAGCACTTGGTGCTCGCGGTGCCAGCGGGCTGCCGGAGGGTTTTATTTTAAGCGAGAGCCTCTCGGGGAGAAGAGAAACGTGAGCTCCTTGAGTGACAAGTGATAGAGCCTGACTGGCTTAGCGGGTCCCCCAGGAATCCCTCTCCTCTGCCGTTTGCTAATTGAAAACTGGTGCATTTGGGGCCGGAGCAACTGCTGCCCTGGATGGGGAGCTGGCTGCTCGGAACACATGCTCGGGGCCCGTCAGCTGGTGCTCTCCGTCCCTGGGGGACCGGGGCGAGCGCTCCCATATGCCGCTCTGCTTTCCCGAAGAGCGAAGCGGGGGCTGCAGCCAGCCTGCCTCTGATCCCCCCACCGCAGCCCCGGGCGGCAGGCCCCGAGCCCCCAGCCCCGCGCGGTGGTGCCCCCC
>VXAA01003916.1:230512-273868 GCA_013399115.1 Anseranas semipalmata
GGCCTGCTGCCCGCGGGCTGAGCCCACAATTGCATCAGCACTGGACATGGTTCTCCCCCTCCCTGCTCCCAGCTGGGCTGGGGGGACATGGGGCAGCCCCTTCCCCCCCCACCCCCCCCCCCCAGACACCTTCCAGTGCCAGCTGGGTGCCCAGTGCCAGCTGTACCGGTGCCCAGCGTCCACTCACACTGGTGCCCAGTGCCAGTTGTACCGGTGCCCGAAGCCAGCGCTGCTCTGCAGCTCAATGCCAGCAAATACTGGTGCCTAACCTCAGCCTGCGCTGGTGCCTAGGGCCAGCCCATACTGGTGCCCAGTAACAGTCCTATGCTGGTGCCCATTGCCAGCTTGCAGTGGTTCCCAATGACCATGCCAAGTGGTTTGCAGTGCCAGCCCATATAGGTGCCCGATGCCATCCCATACTGGTGGCTGCTATAGGCCTGTACTGGTCTGCTGCAATCCCATACCGGTGCCTGGTATAGCCCTGTACTTGTGAGCACCAGTATGGGATAGCTTTGGGCACCAGGACAGGCCTATACCAGGCACCAGTAGGGGATGGTACTGGGCACCAGTACAGGACTATACCAGGCACCAGTATGAGATAACGTTAGGCACCAGTACAGGCATATACCAGGCACCAGTAGGGGGTGGTACTGGGCACCAGTACGGGCATATTCCAGGGACCAGTAGGGGATAGCATTGAGCACCAGTACAGGCATATACCAGGCTCCGGTATGGGATGGTACTGAGCACCAGTACAGGCATATACCAGGCACCAGTAGGGGATGGTACTGGGCACCAGTACAGGCATATACTAGGTACCAGTAGGGGATAGCACTGAGCACCAGGACAGGCATATTCCAGGCACCAGCAGAGCATTGCATTGGACAAAAGTACAGGCTGTTACTGGGCACCAGTATGGGATAGCATCTGGATACAGTACAGCCTGGTGCTCAGTGCCATCCCCTACTGGTGACTGATGCTATCCCCTACTGGTGCCTGNTAGGTACCAGTAGGGGATAGCACTGAGCACCAGGACAGGCATATTCCAGGCACCAGCAGAGCATTGCATTGGACAAAAGTACAGGCTGTTACTGGGCACCAGTATGGGATAGCATCTGGATACAGTACAGCCTGGTGCTCAGTGCCATCCCCTACTGGTGACTGATGCTATCCCCTACTGGTGCCTGGAATATGCCTGTGCTGGTGCCCAACGTTATCCCATACTGGTGCCTGGTATAGGCCTGTACTGGTGTCCAACATTATCCCTTACTGGTGCCCAGTAACAGCCTGTACAGGTGCCCAATGCTATGCACTACTGGTGCCTGGAATATGCCTGTACTGGTGCCCAGAACCATCCCCTACTGGTGCCTGGAATATGCCCGTACTGGTGCCCAATGCTATCCCCTACTGGTGGCTAGTATATGCCTGTACTGATGTCCAGTACCGTTCCCTGCTTGTGCCCAGTATAGGCCTGTACTGGTGCCTGATGCTATCCCCTACTGGTGCCTGGTATACGCCTGTACTGGTGCCCAGTACCACCCCCTACTGGTGCCTGGAATAAGCCTGTACTGGTGCCCAGAATATGCCTGTACTGGTGCCCAATGCTATCCCATACTGGTGCCTGGTATATGCCTGTACTGGTGCCCAGTACCACCCCCTACTGGTACCTGTACTTGGCCTGTACTGGATCCAGATGCTCTCCCATACTGGTGCCCGATGCTCTCCCCCGCTGCTGCCCGGTCCCTGCCTGTGCCGGTGCCCGGTGCCAGCCCCTCCCGGTGCCGCCGGTGCTCGCTGCCGCCGCCGCGCGGTGCGGGGCTCTCGGGGCGCTCGGCACCGCCGGGGCTGGGGCCCCCCCTCCCGGCCAGCCGCGCCCGAGCCGTGCGCGTTTCCTTTGGCCCCTGCCGGAGCGCCACGCGGAGCACCAGCTGCACGCGATTTATTTTCCCTCCGGAGCCTTGCCCCGCATTCTTTTATCATGGGTAAGTGGCCGGGGCGAGATCAGCGTGCCCGCACCAGCCCTGCGTACAGTGCCGCCCTGTCCCCGCCAGGCACTGCCGCCCTGGCAGGTTTCGTTGCACACCACTTACATTAAAAACTAATCCATAGATTATTTATGAAACGAGCTGAAAGCTTCAGCTCTTGTGGCACAGCGCCGGCTGGCACGGCCCCGCGCTGCCGGGGCGCGGCGCGATGCACCGAGAGCCAGGGCAGCCTGCTCCGAAATGGCTGTGACCCTACCCGAGGGCCTATTTACACGACCTCTGCTTTGCTTTGTTCCCCTCCCCTTCCAATTTCAATGTGAAATTTGCCATAAGGTGCCGCACCGCTGCACGGCCTCGCCGCGTACCCAGGCGCCGCGCAGCTTCTCCGTGGTGGAAATGTCAGCCGGATCTTCGAGCACCTCTTGACCTTCATGTGTTTGCATAAGTCATGCGGAAATGGGGTGGCAAATCCCCTGCAAGAACTGGGTTGAGAAGCAGGAGATGCTCTTAATATTCATGGAGGAGAGGGAGACAAATCAATGTGATGCTAATTTTAAACTCAAATATCAAGTTTAAAAATAAACTTCCTGGAAAGTTGTTGAAAGTTTATAATAAAGGCCCCAAAGCTGCCGGATACGGATCAGACCAGCTTGCTTGCTGCTCCAGCAGCCCACCGCCCGGCCCTGGCTGGCTCACACGGGTGAGGAAGGCATTATTGAGGGAGCCCCTGGCCCCCCGGCGGGGGCCAGACCCTGCCCCAGAGCACACCCATTGCTGAAGACCCCACTCAGACAAGCGATGGCCTTACCTCAAATAACACCTGTCCCTCGGCAAACCCTACAAAACCTGCAGACGGGCAACATTTTGGCGAGCCACCTTCTCTCCCCACCGGTGACGGCAGAAGCCATGTTCGGAAGGCGGCAGCCCGGAAGGCTCGGTGCTGGGGCAGAGCCGTGCTCCCCAGTGCCAGCGTTTGTGCCGACTATTGATGTGTCTTATCCAAGATGTCTGAACCAGAGATTAATAGTTCATAAGGATAAAAACACAAGACAAAAGTGCTTTTCACATCCTTTATTAAAAACCCGGGCAGGTCCCCCTTCCTCCCCCAAACCTTCCTCCAAGGAATGGGGGGTTTGAGTGTGAGGGCAGTGAAGGAGAGGGTTTACAGTGGGACCAATTAAACCTTGGTGCGATTTCACCACTTCAATTTTAGCGCATCTCTTAGGATAGCAGCCATCCCAGCTGAATTAACGGTTTGTACCCAATTGCCTTGAAATTAGCTTAAACTAATTAGATTAAAATACTCCAGTAATTTTATTACAATTTGGCCTTGTCAAGCACTGGAGGAGCATCAGGAACACGGAGGCTGTGCCACAACCCCTCCGGCAGTGCGAGAGCCTGGCCCAGGTCTCTGCATGCGCCCAGGGCTCCGCGCTGCATGGGGCCGGACAGCAAATCTGGGGCCGAAAGCAAATGATTAAGCCTGGTTTTGTGGCACCAGCCAGGTTGGAGTGGAGCGGAGGAACCGGGCAAGAGCCACCTCCTGCCCTCGCATTGTCCCCAAGCCCCCTTCCCTTCAGCTGGGGGGAAAGTGGGGACACGGTGTGGCATTTCAGGATTATGGGTGAACTTCAAGTTCTGGGGTAGCAGTGCTGTCCTGTTCCCAGCCCGGTGCTGGTCTATTATTTATTATTATTGCTCCAGCTTCCTGTGTGCCAATTCTCTACATCTCCGGTAGTGCATCACCTGTCTTGGCCTCACATCAATGCTGGCATCCTCCCACCCCCTGCCAGGGCAATGTGAGCCCAGCACAGGGGAAAAATACCAACCACAGCAAATACACCTTTGGAAGAAAACCACACTTGACCTAAAGGAGAAGTTTCCAAAGGCGGAATCCTACTCTGCCTTCAGCTGGGCTAGCTGTGTCTGCACGTAGCTTCTCGGCGGTGGCAGCAGCTGCTCACACTGAGGTCCCCACTGGCCCATTATCTTAACTCCGGGGCTAACTAGCCACGAAGATGATGCAAGAGGCTTCTGAAGAGGCTCTGCAGAAGGGATTCCTCCTGGTGGGGAAACATGAAGACAGCAGATACCAATGTGGTTCCAGCAATGCAGATCCGGAGGAGACGATGTTCCTGGAGCTCCACCTTGCCCATGGCGCAAACAGAACTCTTCCCACCCAAAGCTGCCCGGTTTAGGCCAAATTCCTAGAAAAGCATGTGGGAACCAAGTTTGTTTCTTAGTGTCAGGGTCACTGGAAACCACATGAAAGATGTCAGCTTGTCACCAGAGAAATTTAGATGCTCCCATCTTTCCAGCAAGTGCAGAGGAGAGGTGGTTTGAAAAAATCAGTTGTTCTGTTCTCTCTTCCCACAGAGATGAAAGCGTGCGGTCAGTCGCATAAAGGAGCTACATGATCACTGGGAAGTGGAGAAACCCTCTTGGCTCCCATCTTTAGGAAAGGGTTTATGAATGTTACAAGTCCCCTTTAAAAATCTTTACTTAGTATTATGCTAAGAACCCAAACTGGGAATTTATTGCACACACTACTGGTGCCAGCGCTTCAGAGGGCATGGCTGGGAGCAGCCCCACGCACCCCAGATGTTCCTCCTGTACCCCGGAGCAGCAGACCGCCAGCCCGCAGCGCGTCTCGGGACGGACCTGCCCCTCACAGGTGTTTATTCTGCCTGGACAGGACCTCAGTTTCCTCATCTACTGACCTCGTATTTCAGCACTTTCCCGGCTCTGACATTTTGCATCGCTCCTGCTCCTCCAGACCTCCTTGGTGCTCTAATGGGAGAAGAGGAGCCAGGGGGTACCCCACGCTTTGTGCCCACACACCCCCGAACCCCCTCCCCAAATTCCAACAAACCCCAGCCAGCAGCAGGCACCCGCTGGGTACCGCTGTGCCTTCCCCGGCCAAGCAGCCTCACACACTCGCACTGCATACAAACGGCAGAAGGGGCAGAGGGACCAGGGCTCTCTTTCGCGCTCTCTTTTTTTTTTTCTGCTTTACTTTTTATTTTTCCTGCAGACAGAAAAAAAAAATCTAGTTCATACCCGTAGCACATAAGAAGCAGCGTATATAATCAGTATGTGGTTTAATCAAATACAGCAGCAATTCCCAGTTGTCTCCACCGTGAGCCCCAGCAAACATTTCTGTTTGGTTTCTACGGGAGTGGCCAAGTCCCACGGAGACATCTTTCACAGCGTAAGCTTAAAGAAAGAAAATTCACAAGTGTCTTTATAAAATGTTAACTTTGGGCTGTAACAAACGGGGCTTGCGATTTAACAGCTTCAAAGCTTCTGCTCAAAAGAAAAGACACGGAGATGGAAGCTTCCTCGTGCAAGGGTTTACACTACTCCACGTTTATCCCTTTTAGAAGCTATTTCATGCCGACCTCCGGCTGGCAAGGGAGGTGCTAGAAACCACCAGGATAACAGTATTCTGCTAAACCAGGGTGGTACGGTACAGGGGACAGATTTCAGTGCTGACAACACAGCATGAATAGTTCAGAAAAACATCTGAAAAGACCCTGCTCTTTCCTCAAAGAGCAGAATTGTCGCCTGCAGGTACCCAGGATCCACGTACAAGCGTGGAAACAGAAATACGGCACTTGTATTTCCTACGCGGAGGTCAGGAAGCAACTGACCTGCTGAAGAAAAAAAAGACAAAAAGGAAAGGCGAGTGCTGTGGTAGGAGCAGCGGAGCGAGCTCCAGAGGAAGGCAGCCGTCTGCCTCGGCGTCCCGGGGAGCTCACCGAGCGGCCGGAGCGAAGGCACGCTGGTCCCTGCTCCGCTGCCACCGCACTCAGCACCGCATGGACTGAGCCTCCGGGCTGCCTTTCGGCGAGGAACGGCCCAGCACGGAGCGGAGCGTGAAATAAACTGGACACAGGCAAACGTTTCCAAGAGAGCACGCCTCCTACCGCGCTGGTGGTGCCACTGGCCTCTGGCTTAAGCCCCATCTGCTCCTCCCTTCGGCACCCGGCCGGGCAGCAGTGCCCCGCTGGGCTGCGGATCCACGCTGCAGCCTCAGGCTGGGCTCCCACGCAGCGCGTGCGCGGTCTGCTCTCACAGCCTGCACCTAGGAACCGGGCAGGTCAGCGTTTGTATTTCTCTTTGCAGGATATCTAATCGGGAAGGAGAAGAAAGGAGAAGCTATTAGCTGCTGCACAAATGCAAGCTGTTGCGTTTTAAAAAAACCCTCACTCCTAGAACAAAACAAAAAAAAAAAAAAAGGAAGTATTTTAGTGTATTTAATAGCAAAGTGATTACTGTTTTTCAAGCAGGCTCCTGGCAACATCCCACCTGGATGAGTCTTGGGAGTATTTTTGCTTCCCAGTCCTGCTGTACCAGGGCAAAGCCTCAGAGGCTGCGACTATCTGCAGCTGCCCCCGCAGAGCAATTCACGGCGATTCCCAGCGTACGTCCATCGCTAACAGAAACATTATCACGACCTAGGCATTGAAACCACTTTGTCAAATACCACAACACGGGGCTCTACTCAGGCTCTCTCTTAGGAGAAGAGCAGGAAGAAAAAAATAGCTGTAAATAACAGTCTGGGTTCAGATTTGTAGCAGGCTAATGAAGAGAGGAGATGCCAATATTTTATTTAGTAAAAAGGTTATGTATTCAGGTAGCAGAACACCTTACAGTAACTAACTTAGCAGGAAATGTTAAAGTCATAGCACAGCCCTAGATCAGTTTGGGGGAGTAGGAGAGGGAAGATGACAGGGAGACTGTAAGGGAAGCAGCTTCAGACTCGAACCTTGGCTTCCAATATAATGTATTCAGAAAAATATTGCATGAAAAGCCTCAGGATTTTAGTTCTTTCATAGATGTATATTTACCAGTTTTCACAAAGACTGCAGGAATACGATTATAAACAATAAATTAGGACTTCATGTTGCTATCATTTGGCATAACACAATCAGGCAATTTTTCCTTTTTAAATATAAGGCAACACAAGCCAACACATAATTTAATCCGTCTTTAGTCAAATTGCTTAACTCTGCTAAAGAGTTATCACTAAAGAACGGTTTATAGTACACTTAAAAGAATTTAAATAATGACATAAGTGTACTAACTTACGCAAGGAGTCAGAAAACGTACTCTGCTAAGCTTTGAAACCTAAGTATTTGTTACAGCCCAGGACTACACGTCTAAATTAAAAAAATACAAATAAATGTTTTCTAATTTTTCCATTTACCAAAAACTTTAAGAATCTCTAGCCAACTATGACGTCACTTCAAAACTTGTAAGGTTTTTTTTTCTTTTTTTTTAAATTTTTGTATGATGTCTTAAGATTTTAAACCATGCTCGTTAAGGAAAGTTCAAGGAGCAAATACTTAAGGCTTTGTTTTTCAAAGGGCTGTGAGGGAGGCCAGTGGATGGCAGAGGCCAGTGGGTTCACCCATACACAATGCTACTCAAACCCACACTACCAGGCGACATTCATACAGAAATATTACACTTAAAAGTTACAGTGTAGAGCAATATTTTTTAGCCAGTGTACATATAAAGAATCAATGCATTTATTTGTTTTTTAATTTCCAAACTTGATTGTGATCATTATGTTCAAGTATTAGTCTCATTAACAGAGATGAGAAATTTTCTACTTACAACAAATTCGGCTCTTAAAAAGGAAAGGTGTTTCAACACACGGAAGAGAACAAGACGCTGAGGTTACCCATAGTTAGTGTCCTACCGGTCACTGACTCGACTAGCTGCTGCGAGTGACTTGGGGAAGGAACAGAAGTAGTTAGGCACCGAGACTCTGGGAAAAAGGTACGTTATAAATAGCTTCGCTAATTCCCAGAGAGGAGAATTGTTCCATTAAATCTGCTGTGGCGTTCTGATGTAGAAGAATATGGGACTCTTAAGTCCCACAGCGTCTCGTGGCTGGAGCTTCGCTTCAGATCCACCACCTCCCATTTCATCGGAACCGCTGCTGGAACGCGATAACGCCACGTCACTCCGCACGTCCTTTCATTGCACCGGAGACGAGCTGGAGTTATGTCTCCTTGCCCTGAAATTAATTCTAGCTACTGGAGAAGCGGCTGAACCCTTTTTGGAGTTGTCAGTGGGTCTGGATTCCCAGAGGAAAGGCGCATTGCGGCCCTTCGCCTGGGGATGGCCAGACTCCTAGCAGCGAGGGGTTCAGACAAAGTTAGCTTTCACGCTGGCGAAAGGGGAGCGGGGCAGGGAAATACGATGCAGAAAAAGGCAGCTACCTGCGGCAGCCAGGCTGCCTGTGTCCCAAAACCACCGATCCCCCTCCCCACACCCTGTCCGGAAAAAAGTGTCGGAAAAATCTGTTGGAGACTTTTGACTTTGGACAAAGTCTAAGCGATAAACGCCGGCATCTCTGCGAGAAATGGCTGGAAAGCTTCTTCCTATATTAATGCCTAAATACATACCCCTAGCTAGCTATTTTCAAATGTAGGCTTCTTTTTCAATTAAATAGGCCTCTAGACAGTGCAAATGGTCAACGTTTAATGCATTAATGAAATGGGCTTTTGAGTTGAAAATAAGCCCTGCTTCCTGACAAATTCTGTTGCTCTTAATCTTCAGAGGAAATTGATATGGAAATTTAAGCAGCTACACTACCTAGCTCTTTAAGGAGCTGGCGAACAGATGCAACTGTGAAACCCTGCAGCAACTCAACATCAGTCCAGCACGTAGTTACTAAGCAGAAGGCAAAAGCAGCACAAAGGGGATTCTGCGGTGAGGAAACAGCTGTGGCGTGAAGTAGTGTAATGAAATTCTTTGAAACAAAAGGCATGTTAAATATTTGATGCATAAAGGAGATAGATAACATGTAAGCAAAGCTTTTAAATATACAGTATGTCTTCTTCCAACGGTTACTATAATGATCACACAAGTTTGCAAGTTAAAAATGCCTTGCTTATTAATTAAAATTAAGACTAAACCTATAATTTTGTCTGTGAAAGTGACTGCAGCCTATCTATACCCTGGGTGTTGAATATGAAGATTTCGACTATCGGTTGGTTCAGGTGCTCGGTTCATGGGAGGCCGATGGACTTTTCCCAGCACGGCCATGCTCTGATCTCTGAAGCAAGACTGCTGGAAGTCCCCGCTTAGGTAATCCATGGTCTGCATCACATTATTCTGGCTGGATGGACCGGCTCCAGCTCTGTAATGAGTTCCTCCTGCACAATCTAACGGTGCTCCTGCTGGCTGTCCCCCGTGGAAAGGCATGGCGAGGTCCTGGGACCCAGAGCTGTCACTGTTCGGTGTGGGCAGAATGTTATTCCACATGGGCTGGAAATAGTGCCCATTGGTATATGGCAAGGGTCCCTGCAACCCATTCACAGGCGGGGAGGGCGTAGGCTTCTCGATGGGGGGCTTCAAGCTGAACGACTGGCCCATGCACAGTTCTTGAGGGTAGTTCGAAGTTTTGCCGGGAAAGCTCTGCCCTGCGATCTCTCTCTGAGGGTGCTTCCCTGCGAGTCCAGCAGGCCCAGCAGCATCCCCACACATTTGCTGCAGATGTGCAAGCTGGTGCTGGTTCCACGCAACCGATTTGATTTCGTTCTGGTACGCAGGCGGCACCCTGTTAATATTCACCAGGGGCACATTAACAGAGGCAGAAGGAATAGCAGCAGCAGCATGATCTACAGGGTTTACTACACAGGAAGGCATGGGTGTAGGGACATTGTGAGTAGATACCCTGGTACTTGCATTGATAAGCAGGTTGCGACTTATGGGGCTGGGGTTTGCAATCTGTCCCTCACAGACTGAGGTAGTGCTAATGCCAGCTCTGGCCTGGCAGAACTGGTTAATCTGGTGCACAATGCTGCTCAGGTCCGGTGGCTGGTTCTGCTGCAGGGTGGCAGCCATAGAGAGGGGAATGGTTGAGGTAGACACGGTCACATTCGGCGGCGCGTCTGCATCCGGCATCTTTCTGCTTCCATGTAAACCTGGCTGCAGCAAAGGATTCGGGGGGTGCTGCAGAGTCTGGTGTGCCATGGTCTGAGGATGCTGCAAGCCCTGCGGCTGCTGCATGTTCTGAGGGTGCGGCAGCGCCTGCGGCTGCGGTATCCCCTGAGGGTGCGGTAAGCTTTGTGGCTGTGGTATACCCTGAGGGTGCTGCAAAGTCTGTGGCTGCGGTATGCTCTGGGGGTGCGGCAAAGTCTGTGCATGCTGGAGAGCCTGCTGGCGAGCAAGCGCCTGGGGGTGGGTTAAAGTGCTAGGTGCAACGTATGGTGTGGAAGGGGGATTCATCATCGCTTCCGGCAGCAGGCGTGTGCGTGTCCCGTCAAAGTCCTTGATAATTCCTTTCGCTGGAGATTTGACTATGGCCAGGAGGCCTGTTTTTGTGGTGGCCTGAGACGGGTAAGGGCTGTACCTCTGGCCCGAAGTATCAAGTCCGTTCACAGTACGGCGTATGTGTTTCCTCTGGGGAACCTTGACACTGTTTGGAAAAATTTTTATAGTCAGTGGATTGTTGGCGACCTTCTTAGCATAGGCATCCAATTCTGCTGGGGTAGGATACTGTGCAGATCTCATTTTCTGTGTAGTGTCCCCTGCGGAGAAAGGAAATTCATCAGTACTGACTCTGGTAAGCAAGGGACCAACCCCAGGACACGACAGCCACGCAGCAAGGGTAGAAAACCTCCAGGGAACCAAGAGGCAAGAACTTCACCTTCCCACACCAGCGCATCGCCTACCAGATTCCTCATTCCCCTCATTACCTGGAGACCAACAGAGCCCCCGTTCAACTTCAGGCAAAAACTGCCTACAGGAGCAAAACAAACCCAGTGTTTTGATCAGAGTATGTCTACAGTTGGACAAAACCAGGTAACGGGCTATAAGCGTTGGACTGTCTCGAGCCTGCAATACTTATTATGGCTTGTGGTGGTGGGCTAGTCTATATTCTCTTAATTTAAGGCTGCCTCCCCATGACTCTTGAAGCCATTCTCAAATCTTTAGCATGTAATTCAGAAATCAGAAAGTTATGAATTAAACATTAAACTCGCATAATGCTGAGGTGGGAGCCATACAAAGCACTTCAGCTCAAACCTCCATTTAAATCCGAGTTCTTTTCTTGATGCTGCCATCTGAAAGCACTCTGAGTGTCTTTTTGTCCATTAGGAAGTCCTTGCCAGTCCAAGTTCAGCAAATGGAAGGAGGCTACGCGTACATTATTTTATGGCTTGCAATTATTTCTTCAGCTGAATTTTCAGTGGGGCACCTTGCTAGGGACAGCATCCTGGTATCAAACAGCAAAATTGTGCGATTACCTCACAAGATTAAAAACATGCTACTCCGCAGACACAGACAAAAGACTTCTGGAGACAGAGGTGTGGTTCCACTTACACTGATTTACCAGATACCTACCTTGCCTACAAGCTTGAAGTGCTTTTGGAAAGAACTTCAGAAATGTAGGGAAGCGCTTGTGCCTCCCGCTGTAATCTCATTCCAAGAGAGAGTTGGGCTGTTTCCCTACCGCAGCTCTGCTTAGCTCCTACGAGACTACTCAGAAGTAATTTTATAATCTTCAAATAACGGCTTGCAGCTTTTACAAGCTGACTTTACTTTTGCCTTTTTTTTTTTTTTCCCACCTTGCGAACAGTTCCCTGGAAAAAACGCCCATCATTTTTGCTAAACTTTTCAGCATCCCCATGCCATCTATTGCTGTGCTGGAAGAAGGCGAAACCCCGGAACCAGCTCCTGCGGAGCCCAAGAGCATCCCAGCCCTGCATCTGGCCCTCTGACCCATGGAAATCTAAGTGCTTGATGCTACCAGGCAAGCAGTCTTTCCTTTTGAAAACCCATCTCTGATTCTTCTAAGCACATTGCCTCCAGAAGGCTCCTGAACGCAGCTGAAGCCTGAGCACCAGCTTGCACTCACTCTTTGCGTCCTGTAGCTTCCAGTCTTCCCAAGCGAGGGAGATCAGTACTGCTCTAAGAGCACTCACTTCCAGAAAGGAAGGGCCAGAAAATGGAAAACAGGATGAATACCAAAAGAAAGGATAATTATAGAAATATTAAAAATATCTTTTGTGAAATGAGAAGCTCTGCAAGCAGGCTGTCTTGCGTCCCTAGCACAGCACGTACCACACTGCCGTTTATACTCGTACCCTCTGCGTGCTGCCCAAACACTGGCACACACCACCCTTTTTCTTAATCAAAGGAAATGCTCATTTGATATTAACCTGAATATCCTCTCTGTATCTTCCACTGCAGGCAGGTGGTTTCTATCTGTCCTTTTGAGAGCTACGTGCCCAATGGAGAGCAGAGCCTCTGAATCGCGTTTATCAGAAGCCAAGACCTTCATGAGCCTCCCAGCCTTTATTTTTAGCAATGTCCCAAACTCAACAAGTTCCGTTTCTTCCCCCAGGGATGATCCCTTGCAACACACCATGAATCAGAGAAGAGCCATCAACAACGGACAAAGGAACCTACACCTTTCTGTATTATGGTTTAAGTTATGGTCACGGCCATTTTCACACAAAGCTTTCATTTTCAGATGAAAAATTAAGTAGATACTTTAAGACATTTTACTCATCAAAATTTCCCAGCCCGCTTTAGACTTCTATAGCCACACCAGCAAATTAGGTGGTAAACATTGACACTGAATGGATACACTAACTATTCTTTTACTCCAGCATCTTTCTGTTACGCAGGAACTGCAAGGGAACCTTTTAGACAGCAACTAAAACATTTGTTTGTGACCAGGCTGCATCTATCGGTTACAGCATACCTGTAACCCTGAATCTGGATGGGTTCCTTCCTCTGAAGGGTTGAAAATAACCCCTCAGTCAAACTTAAGTAACGCATCAACGTCAGGTTTGGTATCCTACCAAGTGGTAAACCATCTTTTAAATCCTGTGGACAGGATCTTCTGAAACCCACCACCCTTTCGCACAGATCTCTTTTTGGGTACAGCTAACATTATGTTCCTTTTACTATGAGCTAGCTCAGCTGTTCTACTTAGGCCTGACCAAGATGACGCATTTCTGAGGGTCCCAATGTGCTGCTTAAAATGTTGTGCTCTGTTAGTTCCATAGGCAAGGTTCGATGACTGGAATAATTAAGGCAACAACAACAACAAAAAAATATTATGAGAAAGGAAAAAAGCATTACGGGGTGATCAAGAGTCTGAATATCTGACAAAAATAACCTATAAACCAGTAAAGAACAATTAGGTCTTGTAACTAAGTGAATGGAAAACCAGCTAGAACAGACTGAAAGAAAATGTTGATATTAGAAAGAATGCATGCGTCACTTCTGGGCGAGTGCAAGAATTCTGTATCAGGCCATAAAATGACAAGGAGGATGGCAGATGAACAGGTTCCATTAAGAAGACAACGGGACGAGCTGCATGAAGTTACCTTATGGTGAACGCAAGGCAGAATACCTTTGTTGAGAAGTAATTATTTCATGTTTATTACAGGGTAAAGCCGTGCACACGAGCGATTACCCTCATAAGCGGGCGAGCTGCAAGATCGCATCCCGCTAGCACCGCGACAAGCCGCTCATCTGCTCCCGTTCTTCCAGGCGTTTCACCACGCCGGAGCTATTTCTGTCGGGAGATGAGATACGTTTCTCTGCCTCACCTCAGCACTAATGTAACGTCTTTTAAGTGCATTTCGCATTAAGCCTTTAAAACCCACAGCTTTTTAAAATTGCCTATGGTTAAATTTTCATTAACATTAAATACAACACAAACGGGCCTTCAGGATTCCTACCCTAATGAGAGCATCTGCACTGGGACAAGCGAAAAACAGCTGTGCTCGCCTCCTGCATAAACGTCCCAGCTGCGGCAGCCTGTACAGAAGGAGCCCTCAGCTCTCAGGATGCGATTCTGGCTGAGGATGCTGCCTTCGGTCCCAGCCTGCTCTTCTCCCCCCCAGGAAGCGCCTTGCACCGTGGCTTTGTGCCACTGTCACCACAAACCCACCTGGTCCTTCCAAGGCCCCGCAGCACGGCTGCTGGGAGGAAGGAAGGGTATCTGCATGGCACCGGTGAGAAATGCACCGTGCGGATAAGGATGCTTTTCAGGGATAGCCTTTCCTGTGATGCTGTAGTGGGCTGGGAGTCAAAGAAAAATACTGAAATTTGCAAGTCCGTCAGTGGTCAGTTTCAAAAGGAAGAAATATGTGGATATTCACACACAAAAATCCTACTCCACAGACAGTCTTTAAGAAAAATGCCTCTTATTGGAAAGTAAGAGGAAAAAAAAAAAAGAAGATAATTGAGCTAATGTGGATTTTTAAGCATGAATAAGAAGTCTGGTCCAGAAAACGACACTTAAATTATTAATACAAACATAGTAAGTCTGAATAAAGGTTATCAGGTGGAGTTCTGTGCCTTTTACAAAAGCAATAGCACCATTATTAAAGCCCTATTCCACCCCCCATCAAAAGTCACAAGTCTGTTCATTAAAAATACTCATTAACTCAGCTTTCCTTTGGCCAGGGGCTAGACTACTCGTGCATATACAGTATGTAGAGAAATGCACCAATTAATCTTACACACATCTGCAGCAGGGGTGAGCAAGGTCTGTACGAGCAGTTTCATTTTCCATATAAATCAGAACAAACTGGAACAGCTAAGCATTACCACTGCCAGCCAGTGCCTGCCAGCTACTTTTGTCCTAAATTCCTTTAAATGCAGTACCCTGAACTCTTCG
The DNA here is from genome assembly GCA_013399115.1 of Anseranas semipalmata. NCBI lineage: Eukaryota > Metazoa > Chordata > Aves > Anseriformes > Anseranatidae > Anseranas > Anseranas semipalmata. The sequence goes on from VXAA01003916.1 coordinate 245,162, forward strand.
CTAAGCAGCATGCAGCAATGCTTTCAGCACGGGGATAAGTCATTCTCCGAAATAGCACCAGGTACCATCAGGTTAAAAAACTGCCCACACACCAGCACGCTGCCTCGTAAGATGCGTAATTAGCAAATACCTGAATTACGCACAGCTACGCTCACATGAACCTAAATGATTTGCTTTCAGAACTAAGCTTTCCAATCCACCCAAGAAACTTCACGTAATGCAAGAACCTAGGCACGTTCTCACCGCAGCAGCCTACCTTTTGAATAAGCATATTTTAGTCAGCAGAACTCGAACTGGAAATGGAAAGAGAAAAGGGGAAAAGCCTAGCTTCGCACAATCTAATGAGTCCTTTTGTGAGTAAAGATTTTTACTATTGCCGCAAGTGTCATTACAATTACCGAGCCCGTGGAGTTGGCATAAACGCTTCGCAGGTGCTGTGGGGAAGCACATGTGTACGTGAACAATGTCATTCACCACCAGCAGGACTGGTACTTGGAGAATGTCACCCTTAACTGCAAAATTAGCTTACCTATTTTCAGTAGCATCACAAATCTTACCATATTAACAATTTAGCTTAACTGGAGTGTTAATTACTTGGTTTTAAAGAGCAACGAGTCCATGAGCAAACTGAGGGTACCGAGATCTCCCAGTGCACATTACAAATACAAGAGACAGGTTACAGCCCTATGAACCAATTACACACAACTTATGTAGAAACCTTGGTTATTTCTGAATTTCAGCTGAACAATCAAGGTGCAACTTCAGTGATTAAGAGTAGAGACAGAGTCAGAATTAAAAAAATCTCTAGCCAATAAACTTGTATTCCCACGTGTAACTTCTTCTGAAAATACCGGTTCAACTATCAAAAGAAATACTGAAGTTATCAAGCATGAATTATCACAGTACTCTGCAGACATATTTTCAGAGGCACCAAAGAGACATCAGAAAGAAGACGGAAACTTTGAACTTTAGCAATTTGGGCTAGATCACTAATATTTGCAGTATATGCCCCAGGTATGTAGAACAACAGAGCTGACCTCAAAAGGTTTGCATTAACCTGATCTAGCTTTTATTGGTGTCTACGAGTAATTAAACGACTGGAAATGAAAGAGAGTTGGGAAGAAGTTGTGTTAAGAAGCAAGTCAACCAGCACACTTTTAGCACAACATGTTTTCAGCAGAGGCAAGAATCTCACAGAAACCTTGCCTGCATTTGTCTTGTGGTGGTTAAAATTAACCTTTATAAAGCCTTGCTGCACACACGTGAACCTCCATGGCGATTTCTCATAGCCATTATTGATGGATGCCTTGAAGGCATAACAAAACAGAGACTCTAACATTAAACAGTTTTTCCACTGTACCCTAAATGTTTATTTCACAGCTGTACCAGAGCCAGATTTAACAGTTAACCACATCCTGCAGACAAAACGTCACTCACATTTCTGAAGTCCAGTGTTCATCTGCGTGTAAGAAAGAAGCTGAAAGGAGAGGTCACCTGGTCCTGGCAGACAGGCCAGCATGGCAGACAGGCACTAACACAACATGGGGCATTCACTCCTCTGCACACTGCAACAACAGAGAGACAATTCAAAGTTATAATACAAGGAGGAACACAGAAAAGAAAGAGGCAGAGAGCCATCCCTGCGTGAAGGCCTGACCAAGCACAGATGCACGACCACGGCTCGGGCCCTTCACCTCCGACCTGTACTGAATCTCGTGACAGCAATGGAAATGCTTCGAGAAGTGGGTCATCTACTCGGTTAAACTGGAATACCTGTCTCGCTCTCCCCTGCTGTCTGGCACACAGCGGGTAATCCCTAACTCTGTCTTCGGATTTCAAAGGTGGTTGTTGTGGATGGTAAAGAAACCACCATCGTTCATTTTACTACATATTGAAATGTGCTGGCTATCTACCAGCTATAGCCGAAGCAAGTCCTCTGGAAAAATCCTGTCGACTGCTATTTTACATTTAATAAAAAGGCATGGCATGCATAAATTGAAGGCAAAGTATGCAGCGCTCTGCCTCGTGGCAAGATTAAGCTGCGCGCTACAGCTTGTCATCTCTGTGGTCCATTAGGCTGAAGGAGGAAAGGCTCCAACTTCCTTCGTCTCGCACAGACCGGCTAACCCGCGCGGCAATGCCTTGGACAAACCTGCGAGACGTGCAGCGGTGCTGCCGCCTGCACCTCACGGGCTCAGCGTTGCCGGCAGCAAACCAAAACCTAAGCACCAGCGTTGTTCATGTATAAACTCTGCACAGCTACACTCAAATCCCATCATCGGCGTACAAATACAAGGGGGGGTCCAGTCACAAAGCCAACTTGGGCTTCAAGTCTCCCAACATCACCAGGATTGGGGAGAAACTTTGGTTGGAACAAGGTCTCCAGAGGCCACCTGGCCCCAGCCCCTGCTCAAATCCCCCCTACAACAGCAGGACACAGCACTGACAGCCAGCCATGAGTGCTTTAGAAAGCTTTGGAAAACGAGGTGGCTGAGCCAAGCTGGAGAAATCCATTGAATTTTCCTCCTCGCCCAGATCTTCACAAGCATCAGTGCTGCTCTACAAGCAGCGCTTTTGCCAAAATACCTAAGGGGCAGCTAGAAGTGGCTTAGAGATTTTTTGTGTCCCCCAAAACTTAAAAAAAAAAAAAAAAAAAAAAAAAAAAAAAGTTGAAGGCTTCAGCAGTTATAGACTGGTTTAATTTCAGTTATTCTTTCACAACCCCCAATTAAAACAACTGGAGAGGCATTCAAAGATCAAAACAGGTGAAGCAGAAAGCTCGAGACCAACAGAAGCCACAGCTGAAGAAGCCCTGCAGAGGCCACTTCTGAAAGACTCCCACTGCTTGGGGTGGCTTAAATGACCTGAAACCTGTCCCACGCAGACACCTGGCACCGCGTTCTGCACAGCACCGCTGCTGCCGGGCTCCAGGGTGCTCCAAAATCGACCGCTCGGCAGAGATGTTTTAAAGACTCTGATTTGAAACCGAACCTCAGACCACCGTCACGAGTCAGAACGTCCAAGGAATCCCCACGCCAGCACAGCGAGCGGTGCGGACTCCGAGCTTACCCGTATCACAGCAATTACTCACTGTGCGTAATTCATTCGCTCCATGTTTACACGCATCTCCTCGGTTCGACACCCAAAGGCTGATCAAACCAAGAAATCCCGTGCATATATTCATTTATGAAAACTTTTGCATTTTCCACTGCGTAAGTGCTCTCAAAAAGCTTACCGAGTGTTGCTGAGTAAGCCAGTTGGGTGCCAGCATGACTAACAATTAAAAATTAATTTTGATGCTGAACATCAGCTTGATAACTCCGTGCTACTTATGGCAGCCCACCTCATTCCCTGTCCGCTCACAGTAACAGCCAGCCGGTGCGTGAGGAACAAACCTGCAAACTCCCCACGCTGCAGAGATGGACAGTGCCAAACAGCAACAGCGTGAGTCTACCTTCACCCTCCATCACTACAGACCGTGACTAACCACGCTACCAGAAATCAAAGATTTGCAGCTGTACAACCCTGCAAAACCAAGCCTACACCTGGATTTTCTCCTCACCCTCTGCAGCAGGTGGAGTTCTGTCTTTCAGAAGCTGGTCAGAAAATCACCGATGACCCGTCACATCCACAACTTAAAGGAATTGCTTTAGCAACTGAACAGCTGCTTGACATTTATAGATGAGATTTGTTCATGACTTTAAGTATACAATATTCAATGAAAACTTGCAGATATCCTGTGGGCAGCAATTACTTGCCTCAAATTACGCCCGGCAAGACCAAAAGCAAAAATAAGATTCCAACTCCTTTTAAACAGAAGACAAAACCACTGTAAGCTGCCAGAGCTTTACCTGAGTAAGCAGCAGAAATGCTCAGAGTCAGCAAGAAAAAAAATTGTATTTTCTTTTTTTCCTCATTTCATCAGCTTCGGAGGACTGGAAAAAACAAGAGCTATTTCTCAGTGAAAAGCAGCCAAACAAAATTAAGAACCTTCACTGCAGCCAGCAAGCCACCCGATCACATCATTATCATATTCACCTATGCAGCTAACTTCTACTCGAGTAACGTCTGATGCCAGTCCAGCATTACTTCACATCACTGCACGGCCAAGAGAGCTCTAAAGGGGTCTAAAACCTCACTTAACCGATGGCAAGTTCACGTGCAGCCCTGAAAGGGAGAAAAGCCTTCTGCAGTGCAGCACAGCACCTGGTCTGAGCGAGCAGCATTTCCTCCAGCAAGACAGGCGGAGGGTCTGCTCGCCCGCTCGGTCATTAACATCCATTAACGCCGCGACTCCTACGAGTGAGCCCCTCGCTGATGTGCCAGAGAGACTCTGCGCCTCGCACGTGGCATCGACCAGGATAACGGCACGTTAGGAGAGAACAAGTGATTAAGAGTGGTCACTGCACTCAGCTCAGAACAGCCAGGCTCCTGCGATAAGACAGCAGTATTTCCCTGAAGGTCAAAGCATGTATTTACAGAAGCCAGAATTTTGCTTTAGCTCCAATATGGATTTTAATATTCCAGAGCGGGCTGTAAAGGCAAGTTGTTCCTGCAGATGGATAATCATTTTAGGCAATGCCAAAGGTTCATAAAAGACTGGGGTGGCAATAATAATTTTAAAGGAAATATCTGACTTAAAAAAAATCATTTTAAGTGGAAGCATGAAATCATTCTCTTAGCCTGATTTGCAATAACCAAACTGATGCCATCTAGGTCACTGCTGAGCATTAAAAAAAAAGAAATTCAGACTTAGACAGAAGTGCTGACCATAACTCCATTACTGAATTCCATATTATAATTAAAATCCTGCTCCAATCTTTGTTCTCTATAAAATTAATTTTTTTTTTAATGGCACCTCAGTATTTGACAACAAATGCATTTTAAATATCTTTACAAACAAATGCATTCATTTTTCTTGTTAGAAATTAATTCACATTTATTCCTTCCGAGATTTCTTTCAGTTCAGCCCTGACTGACCTTCGACGCGAGCAGACAGCTCCCCACGCCACGCGGCGGACACGAGCCGAAACCTGCTGCACGAACCGTGCCGGGGTTAGGGCGAGCATCCCCGGCCGCCTCGTGCTGTCCTCGTGCACACCGCCTCGGGGTCCTGACACGGGGGCAGCTGGGCCCATCGTCCCCTCTTGCGTTTGGTTTTATTGCCTCTAATTAGCGCAGAGAAGGAGATGAACTGCACTTGGCACGTCAATGATTCCTACCAGCGGGCTTGGCTCCACGGCTGCAATTTGTGTGGGCACCAGCACCCGCGAAGCTCCCCGTGGCGGCTGCCTCGGCCCCTGCGAGCACGGGAGCTGTGTTACTGGGGGGACTGGAAGGGACGCAGCTGGCCAAGGGGCTTTGCACTGTGCCAGGCTCAGCAACGCTGTCCTCTGAACTGGTCAAACCGGGCAGCGGGCTGGCCAGTAGGCTCTAGCACCCAGCAGCGGAGGGCAGCTGTAAAACCCTGACCTTCAAAGTTTTTAAATCGCATTTTAAACTGAGTCTGGATGCCACCAGTTTAACGAGCTCTGTCTTGAGAATATATATAAAAAGATAATGTACGTTTCCAGAGAAAAACAATCATTAGATTAAATAAATAAATACCCCTCTTTGAAGTGATTTTAATCTAATCTGGCTGCAGGACATAATCTTAACAGCATACGTACTGCAGTACACTCTAGGAAATAGCAGGTTTAGACACATGAACAGATTTTTTTCTCCTAAGATGCATTAATAATTAAATCAAAACTTTTTAAGCTTAACAAGGATTTACAGTGCTTGGGATTTTGGGGTAACTGTAACGTTGCCACAGTGACTGTTATAGTCAGCCTTACCTTCATTTTGTGGTCTAGGCAGTGCAGCGCATCCTGCAGAGAGCAAGTCAGGGTTCAGGGGACAACAGAGAAACTCACCTTACCCACTGCCCAGGGACACCCGCCCTGGATAGCTAAGGATCAGCTTCAGTAAAACTCACCACGATATTGCCTGCCTGGACTGAATACATTTCTAAAGAATATATATAATTTTCCAGCTGATATTCAAAGTGTAGCATTGCCTCTGCCAGACCCCATGCCAGGGGGAACTTTTACAAGGTAGAGTAAAACCTAGGTGTAAAGCAACTCAGCACTAGTAGGAAATTTCTAATACTCTAACATAGCTTTATCATTATATAAACAGACCCCGTACACGGAGTTATTGCCAAGTTTTTACATACAAGAGTGTCTGAAGCTCTCAAGAGGCCTTACAGGGTAAGCACACAAAGGAAACACTCCCCATAAGCCACCCCTGGCCAGTGAAATATGGGAAACCGAGCTGGTTTAGACGAAAGCAAGCTGGTGAAGTCTAAAGTTAGATTCATGAAAGTAAACATGCATGTTTGAAATTCCAAGATTAACTGCAGACTTGTTCACAAAGCTCGGGGTGGGAGGAAGCAGGAGCATCCACCCGCACAAAAGAAAAGCTCCAAACTATTCCAAGTTTCCAGCACCCTGGGGTCCCGTGAGCCGTGCGAGGGCTGTTAAGTACTTGGGGCTGACTGATACGCTTCACTTCTCCTCGTTATTCACAAGGTAGCCGCGTGAAATTCCATAACCACTGGCAGGATTTATGGCAAGCCCCGAACACAGGCTGCATGGTCCAAGTTCAGCATATACAAATGCTGCAAACAAAAACAAAAACTAAGGCGGGTTGTAAAGTTTCTTTGCTACAAACGTTTGCAGGCGCTTGCCAGGAAACATAATTGTGTCCGGGCCAACCTTCGTGCTCCAAGGGAACCTCGGTGGCTCATTTACCCCCCGGCAGGCTGCTCGGGACCAAACGAGACTCATTCCTTTTCCTTCTCCCCAAGTAACCTAAACATAGGGGGGTTTTAAAAATTTGCCCCCGCCAACCTCAGTGCTCGGCATCGTTCCTCCAGCCAGCCGTGCCTCGCCTGACAGCGCCCGGCCGGGCAGCCCTGCAGCTCCCAGCCCCTGCACACCACTTACCGCACTGTCCGCTCGCTCGGGACTGCTGAAGAGCCAGAGATAAATCTTACCGTTTCCTGGAGCAAAATTAACAAACCAGCGCTGTACTCACGGCCAGCTGGTATCTCATCCTCTTAATGTTTTATAAATGGAAAACTGCAAAATAATGTGCGGAGAGGCAGTCTTTTGAAACGGCAATAAATCACAATAGCATCAAGTGTGTTTGGGGATAAATAAATAGGAACACGGAACAATAGAAAGGCGCCTTTTATAACAAGTGGAGTGCTCTGTCAGCATCTGCCAGTACCGGACCTCTTGGCTTCATGCATTCGGGTGGACCTTTTGCAGAGCCCTGCAACAGTTTCAATCAAAATCAATTCTTGCTTCTTGCGGTTTAATTAACTATGATTTTGCTTGTAAACCGTTTCACCTTTTAGGCTGACCTCCATTTATAACGTTACTCAGGCAACAAAATTAAATAGTTTGGAGTAGAAGGCAGGGAGAATTTAAATTTACGTGGCGTGCTTTGGGAAAGGGCAGGCACCTGCTGCAGCACAGCTCTGCTCCCTCCCGAGCCAGGAGGGCGACACTCAACACGGAAGAAAATGCAGAACCTTTAGGGTAACAGCATTTCAATGGGACGTTCTTCATATCACACTCCTCGTGCCCAAAGGCTACCACTAAAGGCTTCTAGGTTAGCGATTTGGAACAGGATGTGGTGCAGTAAAAAAAAGGCGATGCTGCAGCTGCCGGCTCCGAGCGGGCAGGTACTGCCACGCATGACATCAGTTCCATCAAATCCACTCCTCGGATGAAGCAGCAGCAAGCTCAAGGTTATGCTCTTTGAGTTTAAAAGGCCTTTTTAGGTTGGTCTCAACAGATTATTTTAAAACACGGCACAACACATCTGCTGAAGCGTAGAACGGTTGGCTTTAATTGTACGATGGATTTTTACATAGCTTCTGACCTTTCATCTAACTGAGGCCTAAAGAAGAAAAAAAGAGGAAAAGCTATACGTCACTTCAGTTATTAAAATCCATCAAGCTCAGACTTTAGCCCTGGGATAACCACAGCCAAAAAATTGACTTGCAAGTAATTATCACTGCTATCTGCAATAAAAGTTAATTGGACATAATTGAACTAAAGCCCTAATCTGAATGAAGCTGTTGCTGGCAAGAAGCCTGCTCCTGCCTGCACTTTGCAAATGAAACTGCTAGCAGGAAAATGGACAAACACGGGGCTGCTCTTACAGTCTGCCCGCTGCAAATCACAGTGCAATTCTGCAAACAGCTCGTTAGCTGGGCCAAGATAAAGCCATTAGCGGTGCCTGTCCTCACCAAAAGTACCCTTTGACAATACCCAAATGCGACGGAGGTGTAGAGTTTCAAAACCAAGTTTCAGTTTGACGGACCTCATAATTATATTGACCGAAACATAATATTAATGTCACGAAATGGTAGTTTCGTGAACCTCCAGACACCGTAAATAATCGGTACAAATAATGCACTTTGAGTGTGCGGAGATACCAACTCCGAAGGTTTCCAGTGTCGATAATTCACCACCTTCACGCAGCTCGATAGCCCTTCCTGCACCAGGACGAGCTGCTTTCATCTCCGCTGCGCAGCAGACAATTAGCTGCTTTTTGTGCTCAGCCCATGCAGGTGGCTGGGGGAAGGGAGTCTCAAGCGAAATTCTTGCTGATTCGTCCATTTATGTTTTGCATTTTTGTTAACTAACAGACCAGAAAACGGTAGCCATCCCCCATGCTACTTCAGAACTTCCTTCCAATTTTAATTATTAACACTCTGCCCTTCACCAAAGCATATCAAAGCACTTTACAAACATTACTGAACCCGCATAACCACTCTGAAACGGGCAAAAATTGCACACAACTCGTTTTACAGAGGCTTAAGGGTTTTTTTGACCAGATTTATATTAGAAGACTGGTCTCATGACTATGGAGCTAGCCTATGATAGGAGAGATTGAGGGATGGATCTGGCTCACCACAGACTCCTGACATAATTTTGGATGAAGCATTTAATCACCCCATGCCACGGTTGCTCCTTTTTAAAAGGATAGTAGTGGGTGACAGTTTTCTACCACTGAAGAATACTGTGAAGACAAACTAAACTGCAGAGCATTCAATACCACCTTGACGTATCACATAACACTTACAAGGTCAAAATCCGGGAAGCAACTGCAATCAGACCACACTTCGTACTCCTCAACTCCATTTACTCACCACTGCTCCTCTTCATTTTCATTTGTCAGGACAGAGCAGAATTTTAGTTCAAGAAAGCTGGAACAGAGAACTAGTGATATAAATTCCCTTTCATGACCCAAATCAGTGGCTTATTTTACTTTACTCAAAGCCTATCACCTCTTTTTAAGCCTATTTTTAGATTTAACTCCGTATTTTGCAATGTGGCAGGAGCTGATAGACAACACAGACATAAGTAGGTCTTGCCAGGTGTTGCAGGTCTCTTTTAAGGCTAAGGAAAGATGTAAAAAAGACAAGTCAGAACGTTTGCAGGGCCTGGCCAGAGCTTCAAAGGAGTATTTCTGGCTGTGCTTGAAACGCATATGCTAGTGGTCAGTTATGAGGCAGATGAGATACTGCCTTCACCATGGGAACTTAACAAAAAATAGGAAAATCAGTCTGCCTGTATTCAAAAGCAATTTGAATAACTTTGTATTTGCCTCCTCTGAATTTTCGCTACACTAAAGCACTCTGACCTTTAATTAATTTTCCTTCTCCTTTTATATGGTAACTTCCAACTCCGAGGTTTTTAATGCTGTACTGGTGGGTAATGGGGATGCAGAAACAGTCTGGGATGCATCTTAGTTCTGTTTCACAGCGCAAAAATCCGCACGGTCATTTAGGAGAGAGAGCAAAGGATGCTACAACAGCTAACTGCAACGGTTAACATGAGAGGCCAGGTAAATACAAGGTCATCATCAAAGTCATGACTTGCCCAGGACACGAGGCTTCGATTTGTATTTCCAAAACACAAGAGACTCTCTTCCAGTCACTGTACCTTTCACAGAAGACACCATTTTTTTCAACAAGATGCTGAGAGGAGCGAACAAACATTCCTTCCTCTAAAGCATCCATTATCTTCAGAGCAAACCGAAGCCACATTCTTCCTCCACGCTTGAGCAACATCCATAATGTCACAGCAGCCACCGTAAACCAGAGGACAGGCTTAGGGCCACAAGCGTGCATGTTTTATTTGAACACGACGGTATTTAGGGCAGCTAAGATGACGCCCATGCAATGCAAACCCGGAACAGCGCAGCGAGTACCAGGATGCTGCTCGCGCATCCCCTGATGGAGGCACCGCGCGTTCCCCCAACAGACGTTCTCCGTTCTCGTACACAACTTCCTTCTGCCTTCCAGTGATAAGAAACCCAACGACACGCTGACCCCCTTCCCACAGCAGAGGGCTTGACTTACAACCTCAGCATCAGCACGCGCGTGCCCTGTGTCTGCGTTATGTGCCGCCTTCCTACGTGCCAAGACGGCCGGGAGAAGCATGCGGTTGCAATTCTGGGGTTTGTTTTACAACACGAGCTGTGTGCTTCCTTGCACCGCTCTCAGCCAGCACCCAGAACGCCTCCCTCGCAATTTCTCCTGCCCCAGCACTGGACCACAATGCCTTTGCATATCTGAAAAATTCAGCATTGCTGAAGTACAGCAAACAGCCGCCTAGGCGAAGGGGAAACGCAAAATACTTCCCTCTCCAGTACCTGCTTCGCACAGATCACCATTATCTTTATCTGCTCTCATTCCACTTACCCTATAAAAGCCCAGAATTAAAGTCTTACTCGTGACTTACAGAAATACTTATGGCTGCACGTGACAGAAGAACGACGGTTTTTCCTTTTAAAATATCATTAGAAGTTATAGATTATGACAGGTCCCCGAGCAGGAAAGTAGTTCTCTTCCTCTGTTTATTACAAGCTGATTATTTTAAAAAAATACTTTTTCAGAGCTAACTTTGAACAAATTTTACTTATATGCAACACACAAAGAACAAACCAGATGCGTTAGATATTGCAAAATATGCTTCAAGTCCCATTTTAAAAATAGATTCGCTTGAAAATGAGAAAATATTTGCAAATAAGATTAGGCAGGATGAATTGTACTTCATGCAAAACAAAAAACGGAACTCATGTTAAGAAAAAAAAGAAGTGACTCACTTGCCGAGCAGGTGTGAGGGTGCTGGTTGAACACAGGCGGCCGTCACACGTGGGGTCTGGATTTCGGTTTGCGTTGGTCATGCACGTGTACCTTTTTGGCCTGTCCAATTACACTGACAGCTGTTGGGCTTAGTGCTTAGCTGTTTGGATACTGAATTAAGGCCCCACCTATGGTGAAATTTTAACAAACCACTGACAAAGCAGAGGCGGGTACAGATGATTTTTAAGATACAACACTGGAGATCTGTGTCTAACCCGTCACAGTGCCAGAGCTTCCTGCCGGACCCTGACCAAATCAGCTCTCAGACAGATACCCGACCATTTGCAAGCGCAAGATAAGACCTTCTTCTTTAGCTGGAGATGTCGTGCAGCCCGGCTGTAAAGATGACAAGTATTCCAAGAACCTCAAAGAACCTCAAACAGAAGCTGCCACACAAGCACAAAACACTCAGCAGCAGCAAACACAAGCCACCAGAGGAACACACGGGACCGGTGCCCTGCTGGCTCGCACCGACACAGATCTACTGTCCTTACCAATCTTCCAAGAAGCTCAAAGGCCATCTCGTAACAACTCGACAGAAAAAAGGACAAGAAATACGTTCTTTGTGAGCTACTGTAAAAAAGTCTGTGCTATGCTCAGTGCTTTTCTAAGGATGAAAACTGGCCAGTGGCACTGCTGACAGTTCAAAACAGCCACAGGGAAAGCAACACGAGTGTGCAAGACATTTTCAAAGGCTCTGCACAACACAAGAACCGGAGATTTTTGTCTGCAGGCCCAGCAAAACAGCTCAGTGGTCTCACCTAATTCTTTGAGCAGCCATGAACACACACACCGTCATGAACAAGAGCTTACATTCCCCAAAGATTTCTTTTTTCACAGTAAGGTTTACTGACTACAGGTGAGCAGGAGGCTTTTGTTTGCTTGTGTGTTCTCCCTCTGCACTTGCCTTTTTTTTTTTTTTTTTTTAATAAAAACAAAGACATGGTAATAAATAAAATGTATGGACAGGACAGATGCAGTTGTAACCACACTATGGTCAATGGGACATCCCTTTGCGTGGCAAACACAACCTGGCTGTGTGGGCAAGAACCAGCCCTGCTGCCCCAGCGCGTACGACCGCACCTCTGCGGCAAACGCAGCCCAAGCTCCAGCTCTGCCGAGGCTGCACCAAGCGCGTACCCCAGAAAGTCACCGAGGCAATCCCCAAACAACCGCTTCATTTCCAGGCAGTTTCTCCTTCCAACCATGGAGTAACCAAGCAAGCTGCGGTCAACGAATTCTAAAAGGTAAATTTTTCTACCTTCAATTAACTGCATTAGTACTGTTTATAACTGTGTGATTGATAAATGCTCTACCGAAGCTGTAATTAATGTATTTTTTTCTTGGAACACATACTGAACCCCTTGGCTCTCAGACACTTAATGAAAAGCAATTTATCAACTTGCTTTGAATAGCTGAATCTGACTCCGTAATGCAAGGAGAAACACACGCTTTGCTTAAGGCACTACAACTCTGTAAAAGCAACGCGTACCGCAAAATTACAAATGCCATCAGACACAATTTGGATTTTGATAGGGATGACACCGGCCGGGCTGCTCATCTTGCTGAGAACCAGGGTGTGTTAGCACGATCTGTGGCTCAGCTGGGATCCTCACCCTGGGCTGCAGGCTAGCAGCAGATTCACAGATGTGCTCTCCCAGGACTGAGGTCAGAAGCGTGTTTTTAGGACGCCGGACGAAGTTCTAGATTCTCCTGCGCCTGCACGGCCAAGCAGCGCTGACACGCACGTGGGGAAGCAGCATCTCAGCGTATTGCAGCCTGGACATGTGTTCAGCTGCTCACAAAGCAGACAAAAATAAAGTGCTTACAGAGTGTTTGAATGCTAATTTCTCAAAATGACTGTTGCTTTGTATATTTGACATATGGAAAAAAAAAACAGCATTTAGAAGGAAAGGCTTGACATCACAGAATTTTATGTTGGCATTAACTGCTGGGGGGATTAACCAGCCTTCAAAGCCTAAAATCTAAACTCACATTTCTGGAAGTACAGGCTACAAATATTCAATACAGAAATTGGTCTGTACTCCATATGGTAGCCTGGATGTAAGGATTACATATTTCCATTGCACATGTAAGTCTGCTTCCCATTCCTGCAGTGTCTTGCCCTCTTCCATTTGTCTTTTGATTCAGATAAAAGCCAATGCAGATCGTAACTGCTTGATACGGAGAAAGGCACAAGACACAGTGTGACTTTGGATGAAGGAAAAAAAGGACTCAGGTCCAGACTGCTAGAGCATGTCAAGAGATTGTCTTTGAAACTACAAAACCAGAAATGAAAGCGCTGCTTTTTTATTTGATTTGATCAAAGCAACAGGGGGTGTGGGGGGGGAAAGAAATCACATCCTACAGATGCAGGCTAAATTTTAACTACTTCACACATAATGTGGGACCAGCTGATCCCATACAGGCATAAATAAAGAGAGAAAACAAAGAGGTAAAGTCACTCCGGCTCTGAATACGCTCTTTCCACAGATCGCTGCTTCAGGGTCTGCCAAAGAGCAACAGGAACCCTTTCAAAGCGAGAAAGACACAGGAAGCATGTACCCAGCACTCTCGCCAAGGGCACACATTTTAAGTCTCCAGTGAAGAGCAGAGGAGTAAGCTCCTGCCAAATCAGAGAAAACGTACTCAAAATGTAATGGCTATTTGGATAAACAACCTGTTACTCCCTCTGTGGCTCTGCTCCCCAGATCTGACTGCGAGATACCAGCAATGTGTGACAGTCCTCTGGAGGAGGGCTTTGTGCTGTTAGCTGCAAAGGGACGAGGAGGTAATTCTCCTCGCACAGAGCATCCGCTCTGATCCACGCTCGGCACAGGAGAACGAGGCTTTGTGAAGTACAAATCAAAATACAGGTAGCTGCCTCACAGGTCCCAAATAGCAGCAGAGAAGAAATAGATACCCACAGCTGCCACACTCCCTGGTAGAAAGGATTATAAATACCTGCCGGATCGGCTGTGTGCTTGTGGAAGTTGCTAACTGTAGAAGGTGAACCATTTCCTCTGGGCTAGAATGATCAAGCTCTTTGCCTTTCACTAAAAATTAAGCAGAAGTCATTTTAACGAGTGAGGCAGACAACAGTCGTGCAGAGGAGATCAAAAAGCTCTCCAGATGTTTATTTTAAATGATATTCAGAAGCCAGTATAAACCAGATTTTAAACACTGAATAATCCTTACCATAGTTTGCATGAGAAAACCAGGAAACAGGTTCCATCCTACCACTCTGAAACTCTCCAGGAACATGCAGGGTTGGAAAGGACATCCTGATGAGAAGGGCAGGCATCAGTGACCACAAAACTGAGAACCAGATTTGCTCCTAGGCTCTTCAGATGACAATTTGAGGTACGAACAGCCCCACGCTGAAACCTGATGGCTGTTGAGTGTATTTCTCCCTCCTGTGCCATATGCTCGGATGGATGCTCAGTACACACATCCTAGGGCATCTCATGCGAAGAAAGTCTTTGACCTTCCTCACCAAGACTATTCACAATCATGGACTGAAAAGTGTCTAAAAATCTCAAACGTCTTCTCGCCTTGCTCCTTTACTGAATGCCTCCTGATTGTGCACAAGCAGGATATGCAGACCTCAATCTAAGTAGCTTGGGTGTTATGCTGACAATGTCTCTGGAGAGAGGAAGAGAAGCGAGGACAGATTTCCAATAGCTCCGATGCCTCTCTGTAAGAAAAGCTGCTACACAGCAAGAGAGATAAATAAAGAGGGAAAGTAACACGCCGGAGAACTTCCACCAAGGTCGCATCAGGATGCTGAACACTACCCATCTGCAGGGGAAGATTTAGGAGCCTGTTTTAACTACGTAGATCCATTTGCTTGTTGGCAGCAACAGTCCTCATTAAACCAAACTGGTTCTAAGCCTGAAAGGAGGATGTAGGGAAGATGATATTAGCTAATAAAAACAAAGGGAAAGCCAACAGAGCCGGTCCCGGATGGGTGCTCTTTGCAGGAAAACACAGCCACACAACAGGCAGAGCCCGCGCGGAGCCACCGCAAGGCTCAGCGGCACAGCGCATCCCAACCGAAACGATGGACAACGATGGACAATGCTAGCAGCTCCCAACCTGCAGCAAAGATGAGATTCTGCATCCGTTCGGACACGAGCAGAACCGGGATCCCAGCAGGAACTGGAGCTTTTACGGCTCCGCTGCCGCACGGGGTCACCTACCCGCTCCAGTTCCTCATCGCTCTGAAATAAAGGCTGTTGACACGTGGCAGGTGACTGCGGACAGACCGCACCACGAAGAAAAAGCCCTGCCCCAAATATTGTATCGGTTACGGCTGCGCCCTTAACAAGAGTGCTTCTTGCCCGATTCAGCCGTCTGAAAGACACGCTGGGCAAAATTTCAAGCTATGACAAAGTGATCTTATCACTTCTGTGCTGCACTCGCTACACAAGCCCCTGATTCAGCAGCGTGTAAAAAAAAAATCTTCATTTGCATGAAAAGCACTCTCTGATCACAAAGTCTTCTGTTCAGCAGTCCCCTTCCCATCTACAGCATCAACATGCAAGCGCTGCTGGCGTTTTGCTGGCGACTAAGGTGGAACAGTCTGCGTATGCTCTCCACATTTTCATACAATGTTTTCCTAAAATTTTAATAGTATTGTTGAATAACACAAAAGCTGCACACATCCAAACTAGGCGAGCACTGCCAAGGCTCATACACTGCGCTTTCTCTGGCACTTTTAATAACTGCCACACAAAGGACATTGCATATCAACACACAGCAACCACAAACGGTTCCAAAACGTCTTCAGCGTTCAACAAGTACAATCTTCTCTAGGCTGCATTTACAGCGTCCAGTGTCGTGACATACAGCACTTGAAGAGGATTTATTTCAAACGAAAGGAAGGTGTAGTCATGCGAAGAACAATGTTCTGATTGCAGTAAGATTAATCTCTGTCATGGGAAACTAATAAAAACACGTATTTTGTTATCTTTCATTACAAAGAGACTGTTAAAGGTTAACTACATTAGGAAACTTTTTCCTTTGGACTAAATCATGAGCCCGATGTACAGAGGTAACACCGGCAGATGCAATTAATTGGTTCTCTCCTGATTCTGAGGGAGAAAGTCCACCATTCCGGTGGCTGAAGACTTCATGCAACAGTCCCATGCCCTTTGCCGATCACAGATGGGTCACTGAGGCCAGTCCCAGCCTTCCGCCCCGCATCGGGCAATAAATACCACCTCTCGCTTCCAGCTGTTTGCCAGAGCTCGTCACGTCCCACGTATACACCCCGAAATCACAAAGGGACCCTGAGCTAACTCAGTCAAAATATAAATACCTTTCATCAAGGCGGCAACGCAGTCCCCATTTAGAAACATTTCCTTTCGCGTTAACCCAGCGCCAAAAAGTTGTGACACGATGCAGACGAGGTGCTGCCGCTGCCTGCCGTCCATCGCCGAGCATCTCGCCCAGTGCGTGGCCGCCGCGGTTTGGAACGAGCCGTTCTAAGCTGCTTCGCCTGCAATTCCTGGCCCGTACAGCGTGCAAGCACGCAGTCCCGGCCCTCACAAAGAGCAGACCTGTAAATGACATCTTGAGGATTAAACTGATTGAGATGCAATTTGCCTAGCAACCATTCATTAAGCAGAGTTCAGAAACAGGCCAGCAATCTATTCCACCTCCTTATCTGAGCAGTAAACAGATAACAGTCTCTACTGTGGCCTCTCTCCTCTGGTTCAGACACATTGTAAACAGATTTTTCAGAAGTTTCAACTCCTACAGTAAATCGCAGAGAACAATCCTGCCCTCCCAACGCGAGGGACTGGGCTTCAGCCAGTGCGTCGCAAGCTTCAAGCGGCTCTAGAACGATGACAACGCAAACCAAACTGTGAATGCATTTGTAGTTCCTGCCTCCCCGATATTTTCTCACATCAGGCACAAAGACCCTCTCCTAGTCTTTAAAAAAATAAAATAAAATCTTGATCACACAAGCATTTGGCATTGCTATTCTGATCACTGAAAAAAACTCAATAAAGATCTTATTCCCCTCCTTCATCTTCTGAAAGGAATCGATAGGCACTGCCAAAGTCTTTGATATAGGTTTCCCCCTTCAGAGGAGAAAATACAAGTCACGTTCTCGCTCCCATTAAGCATTTTTCCTCATAAAATAAGCAAGACAATGTAAACGTCATCAGCAAACATCAAACCAGCCATTTCAACTTCAAGAATTCAGCTGAAAAGATTAAGTGAAATAATGATTTTCATAATTGTTTCTCCACGAGAAACATCTGATACTATCCTGTTCTGCTCCAAAATTAAACAACAAAGATTAGCTCGGACATATTTAAGACTATATACCTGAATGGTTTCCTTTGGTGCACAGTTCTTCTGGGAAATCACTGTGACATACAGCATGCTATTACAATTAAATATGCAAGAAAGAAGAATTAAACGGGCTATGAATAATTAATAGCATATAATACTACTTCATAAGGAAAGCCTGGCTGAATATTCCCCCAGATGAGATGTACCTAACTACAAGGCACATCACGACCAGTAGCTTTACTTTCGTGATAGAGCCTAAAGCCCCGCGTAACTTCACGGCTACCGCTCAGTTCCGCAGCAGGGGCCACCCGCCCGTGCCTCCCCGTCCTCCCTGTTGGGACCCAGAAAAGCTTGAAGAACTATCTAAGCGCTGCAATAGCTGTTGCACCACTCATCTGCATTTCAGAGTTAACAGGCTTCCCAACACTACCCATTAAAAAGTATAAAGCAATTATCTCACTTCCCAGTAGAGAATAAAGCAAGTATGATGCAACAATTACTTACAAGATAATATCAGACTAAGGTTGTGAGAAAAAAACAATTAAAAAGGTTTGCAAGAGCTAAGGAATGCAGCTTACTTTCCCAGAATCTGTCTTAACGAGAAAGATATCATCAGCTGGCAGAGCAGACCTTCCCGTTCCAAGTTTACTGTTTTGGAGGCTACGGAACATGAACTGCAGCAAAGCTAGAGCCGGGTGGGCGAGCACAGCCTCCCCATCCCTCGCACAGCTCTGCCATGCTCACATCTAGAGAAAATGGCAACTGGAAATACGCTTTTTTCACTAATAGTAACCTTAAATCGTTCTACTTAATATTTACGAAAGTCCCTGTAAAATTGGTATTCGACTCTTGGCATTTTCCGCTAGCCAGCAGTCGGGTCAGCTCTGTGCTAATCATCGTACGATACACTTGTTCCACGTATTTAGCTGGAAATCCCCAGTTCCCCTAAGTTTATCCAAGCAGCATGGCACACAAACAAGGCCCCGCCGCAGAGCTCTACTTTCAGAGATCCGCGTTGGAAATCCAACCGCACTCGGTGACGGGCAAAGCAGAGCTGGGCACTGCCACTGCGCCTGCTGGAGGTGGCAGCCCTCGGGTGACGTCCCCCCGGCTCTAAAGCCCTGTGGGATTCGACGCTCTTCTCCAAAGCAAACACGAATCAGGGGTCTTTCTCCCCATGGGCAAAGTCACGTTGGAAATATGCTAGTTTAATGTTAATTTTCTATTAAAAATTAATGGGATTAAATGAAACTCGGGAGAACCGGGCGCAGAGGCCGACGAGGGGGCCGCAGCATTGCTGTAGGACTGTGGCCGTGGGGCCAAGCTGGCTGGGAAGGGCAGCAGTGCCCTGGCCACGTGCTGGCAGGGCCTGGGCTCCAGCCGCCGCTCCGTGTCACCCCGCCACCGTCCCCCGGCACCGGGGCAGAGCCGCTCCACCAATGGCCCTTTGTTAGCGCTGCCCGGCGCCCGTGCGCTCTGCAAGGGGCTTAGGGATCCCCCGCAGATTTCAGAAGGACTGGGTTCCAGCAGCAGGGTGCATCTATCGCCTCCCCCTGCCCTGCACACGCGACCCGGGGCTGTATGGACGGGTACAGCTCAGCCACAAGCCCCGACCCAACTCTCGCGGCGAGCTGCCACCCATGGGCGACATGGGGGACATGGCACCAGCACGCCACGGGGTCCCAGACACCACAGCAACTGGAGACACGTCCTCCACTGGCCCCGCAGGTAGGAAGCTCTGAGAGCATAACGAGATCTGAAAGCACTGACCGGGATGCCTGAAGTCCCAGGGAGCCGTCCCCTCTCCCCTCGTCCTTGCTCCGGGAGCCGGCGGCCGTGCGAGGACAGGGCAGAGGGCTTTCCATCGCATCCGCAGCGAGGGGTGGAGAAGCCTCCTCTGGCTGCCCGGGAGAGAAGCCAGGAGAGCAGAACCCCCTCTCCAGCCGCTCTGGGAGGTGCTGCTGCCAGCCGGGAGCCGGTAGGGAAGGTGGAGCCCGTAAACAGATCATCCTGGTGAAAATCCCAGCGCCTTCTCTCCTGAGATCCAGTCTTCTGGGTACTGGCGCTGATCTTCGCCCATTTGCAAGTATGTCCCTTTCTGACTGCCAGAATTAATCACCTTGCCAATAAGCATCCTGCAAACATCCAGAGTTTACATAAGAGAAGTTTAACCTTCAGTCCCTACTAATGTTAACAGAACAGAACAAATTAACCACGGTGCAACAAAAAAGTCTGTATCTGCATTTCTAATTATACAGCAAAACAGACCACGTGGCAATATTTCCAAGCACCTTGCCGGTAATAAAACAGCAAATGGACTACAGCTTCCATTTTGAGGAGTGGATGCAAAAGCAAACAGCACTGAGGTTGTCAGCAGTAAGGAATGAGGATGTGAGAATTAAGGAAAATAAAGTGACATACTTAAAGTACAGTAACAGAAATGTTAATAATTAGAAAAACAGTCACCTTAAAAATGTTAAATTTCATGATCTCTCATACTTTTAATGGCTTAGCCTACTTTTCCCAACCTAATTTGCATCATCCAAATAGGCCTCCTGCTGGGAAGCATTAAAATGGCAGCCCCCCATGGAGACAGACTCCCTTCACCAAGCGAGACTGAAGGACTAATAAGTATTCCTAAAACATTTTAAATCCATTAATGTTGTTTAGTAAACATTTATTTAGAATTAGTGCCACTAGCAGAATTTGCCTTACCACATCCTACCACAGCATTTCACAAAAACGCCTGGCAGAGGAGCAGGTAACCCCACAAATGCCTGCGCCCCATCAAGAAGCCGAGGGCTCTCATGCTCCCGCTCTGTGCCACCCCAACATTTTTCATCCCAAACCTCCAGTATCAACCAGGTAATTCTCGAGGTAGGAGGTTGGACAGGTGGAAAGGCGAGAAGCCACGCAGGGCACCTCGCAGCCCTCACCGCCCAGGCTGCAGAAGGGTACTGGGGTCCCTTGTGGCCCCGTACCCCTCCGGGGAGCACAGCAGCACGGGCAGCCCATGGCCCGAAGGCCGGTGGCGGGCACCCGTCACTGTGCTGCGAATGAGAAACAACGGGAAGCTGCGCCTGATTAATGCTCGTTTCGACACGTTTGGATGGCTGAAGGACAAATTTGCTCTACCCTTGGCAATTAATTCCATCAGCTGAAAAAACAGACTAGTACAATGGTAGTATAAATCTCAGTGTTACTGATGTATTGAGGATTTGGGTTCTGGTACGAACACACGGTGCTTTAAACAAATATCTGAGCTGTGTATTATCTTTTCAGTGCCATCTGCACAAAAACAGGTAGGGTTTTATCTAAGCTCTGGAAACTAGAATAAATCATTTTCTCCATATCTGTGATCCTGACAGAGACAGACGCTGCAAATCTGCAAGCTGACGAGTGCAGGCTTGTCTGGTTAGCAGAAATAAAATTATATCTGCATCATATCTGATTTATTTTTAATAAAAAATAAGGCAAACCAGACCCTTAATGTTGAAATAGTCTCAGCCAGCACCTCCCTGGCCCACAGGAGCGTTAAATTGTCAAAATAAAACTGGGATTGGCGTTGTCATTTCCCCTAGTAAGAAACGTCACAATCGAGATGCATTTTAATTGTCACATGTAATGAAAAGCACCTAATTCATCCTTCATTTGCTGTAGTTATTACTAGCACAAGACAGGGCTGTAAGGCTCCACATTTTTGACACCATCAGCATGTCAGTGTGCCCGTGCCCCATCAGACCAAAGGAGCGAGCCCAGCTCTCCAGCACCAGGCGATAAATAACCTGAACGTCCCGGGGAAGTGGGGACCCCGACCCCGCAGTCATTCGCACGCTGGTCGAGGAAACTCGAGGAGCAGAAGCGCCGATCCCTTGAGATGGTACAGCCACGGCTTGAAAAACATGCTTCCCAGAAGACCCCTCGTCTCTATCTTTGAAAGTTACCAAAGGGTAGTAAATAAATCATATCCTCAAAAAGCGTTGCAAACGAGAGAAATTCATTTACCCTAGCTGAACGCATTCCTCGACCAGCAGCCGTGTCTCAGGGTTCACGTGGGATCACTGGGAACGCCGCGACTGTTCTATTTCCCGATATGCTCAGGGTAACTTTTAACATCTAAACCCACTGCTGCGAGACTGCAGTGGATTTTATTTGGTAAGTCAAGCGGTCTAACACATGGATTATAAAAAAAATAAACACTAAACATTTTTAGATCTAACTTTCCTCCCCAGACTGGGGTTTACGCACTTTCATTGGAAACGTTACATCAGAATAAAATCAAATTTAATTGGCTCTTAAATAACTGAACAACCACTTTAATTTTATTTCAACAGCAATAATTCATAAATCAAGCAGCTCAACCTCCAGCACAGGATGACAAGTAAATAGAGCAGAACATACTGAAGCAGAATATGAACACTACACGGGGAAGAGGTGATTTTTCTTAAACTTGTGCATTGCCATTTAATGGACATCACAAAGCCACCAACACATCAATACTTGGAGCTAAAATCTGTCAGCCCAGGGATGCTACGCAGTTCTTCAGCAGCAGCTGATTAATGAAGACCAATAAATGATATGATCTTTGCTAAAGTGAACTAGGAGAACAGCTGGGATTTTAACTGTAGATGCAATTTCCCCCATGCACACTAGATGGAAGTATGTAAAACCTTAATTCTTCCCTGTCTTGACTTAAATTTAAGTGGCTGAAACGTACAGCATACTGTCACATTTGGAGAAGCCTTTTTTGTCCATCTGCAACTTCACTAATTGATAAATCTGTAAGTAAGAAGATGCCCGGAACTATTAAGCTAAGCTGGGCTGGAAATGAGTAGTAAATATGAGAGAATATACATTAGAAATATTAACTGTATTATTCAGACTACTTTTTAAAGTACATGTATTCCATTTCCAGAGCATTTAAATAACCAGCACTAATGAGATCCATCACAGAAATTGAATTTACATTTTAGAAACATTTGGCTTATTTTCACAAAATAACAATTCTAAAAATACCACCTTGTTAACGAAGAAAAACAAGGAACGAGAAGGTACAAAAGGCTTCAGAAATGCTGTTGCACTTTTGACTGGGAAACAAACAAACAAACAATTTTCTAGACAACCCTGCGGGTAGTATGGGGAGAAAGAGCACCCTGGAGTCCTGCAAGAGGATCTCAACACAGACCAGAGGAGCAGAGCATCAGATCTGACTGGGATTACATTAAACAGAAATCTTCCAGAAAGTATCTTAAAAGCGACTTGTTCCAAAACAAGCCATTTCTGAACTTAAACCCTGATAGAAGAACAAGAACCAGGCAATGGTACGACCAGGAAAAAGACACTGGGAAGAGCTGCTTCCCCTTGCCTGCTCTGGCCTTTTCACGTATTGATTTTCCTCCACATCCATTCACAAATGCTCAGTGTAGTTGGGAACAATTTAAAGTCAAAGGATGCATGAACTACCAGCTCTAGGAACACATTACCCATTCCAAGCAATAGCTGCCAGCCTTCCTGTAACTGCAGAAAAACCAGCAGAATAGACTGGTGAGCGGACAGAACGGGCAGCCAGCAAATACCCAAGCTTCCCTGCCCACAATGAAGCCAAAGCATCCTCCGTTATCCCCTAAATGGCTCACGAAAGCACCAGGCTTCGTCTTGGTAGCCCTCGTTTGCTCCTGAAGCTCAGGAAACAAAGCTAAACTCGGGAGGAGCGGCCGGTTCCCGCTGCCACAGGCCAGCCCTGTAGCCCCCGGCCGGTCCCGCAGGGGGAAGGCACGGCGAGGCCAGGCTGCCTCGGCACCAAGCTGCTTCGCGCTCACACGGGCAAAAGCTGTGAGAAGCGGTGACGGAATGAATGACGAATCAAGGCGAGTGACTTTGCTGGACAGGGGAATAATAAACTGGGCATGAAGGACTCCCCTTTCCAGATGTTAAAAGTGTGTGTGGTTTTTTTTCTGTTCCATGTTTAAAAAAAATAGATAGCAGAGGAGGAAGTTTACTTGGAGAGCGGGAGCACCTGTGTCGTTTTCTGAAAAAGGCTGATACAACGCCCTTTCCATCCAACAGAATTTAAAGTATATATGTTTATGGTATTGGCTTCAGACAACAACCGTAAGACATTTTTCAAAGCACCGTGCACGCAGAAACTGCCCACAGAGGGGAACGAAATGAGCGGCGGGACAACAGCCCAGGAGAGGGCAGGACCGCGACACGCCAGTCCTCTAACGCGCACATTCGAAGTTCAGCAAGACAACAGCAAGAAGAGGGATCGCGGGACACGGCAAAGGACACACGGGGGTCAGGAAATGAAAAAATCCACAGCGCTCAACACTGACGTATGCAACGCGACCGAACAAAACCCCGTACGGCTTTTTCTTCCGCCGCCCTGTACTCCTCCTGAAGCCGCAGGTCATCCGTGTGTGTCAGGAACCGGGACAGAATCACGGGGAGGCAGAGCCTGGCTCCCATCTTCGCTGTGAAGCACGGGACGGGAGCTCGCCACGGCGCGAGGAGCGAAGTCGGAGGAAAGAAGCGAACGCGAGAGCCGCTGCGAGCAGCAAAGCGCGTCACTTCACCTATTTCCACTCGCTCTCACGTGGTTCCCAAATTAGAAACAATCAGAATCCTACTGGAAACAATATACGGCATCTTAATTGGGTTGTCTGCACTACAGACGTCAGCAACGTATCACTTGGTAGATCATTTTTTGAGTGTTTTTTTTAAATACTAAAAATAGCTTCGCTTTCCCGGTTCACCTTTTCTTCAGCACATTGCTGCAGGCATCATAAGAAACCAAAAAACCTTCTCACTCATTGCACGCCGACCGCGAACTGGAGATGCTTCAGAATCCTGCTAGAGGCAGGATCCGCCACCTGGATCTGTTCAACAACATTTCACTTAAAGGCTTGCCTCAGACGCGTTGTGTTTGCAGAAATCCCGATTTCTAACACATTTCCCTCTAGTCCACCCAGCAGTGCATCCATCTAAAAGCCTGGGGCCGTTTAGTGACCTCTCGATAAATAAATAAGGCAGAAGTTGGGTTCAGCCGCTCCATCACCCGCAGCACCACCCTGCCCTTCGCAGTGGGAAGCGCTGGTGTCCCGGCTCGGACGCACCGCCGTGTAGGATTTGAACACTCACATTAGACATCTCCCCTGGTTTTCATCCCAGCACCCCAAGCAATACACAGCTGCTGTATTCTGTACCAAAGCCAGACTTCATCCCACCAAATTCCATCTTGTGAAATTATTCCAGTAACAAAATATCACCATTTTCTTCACAAACCCTGGAAACTTGAACTCATCTTCAAATCCAGCATAAACAAGTTAAGCACTGTGAATCCACGAACTAAGCACCATTCCTGAGCACAACAGCATAATTATAACAGTACGCCAAATCGTGACGAAACGGACAGAACGCACCGAAAAGGGGTCTGTAGGGTCTGTACAGCTGGATCAGCCACGGGCCACAGCCACTGTTCTTTTAAGATGCCCATCCCAATCAAATGCCTGAAAGGTGGAAAGGGGCAGCTGAAGAACACGCCAGTCTCTGCCAGTTCCAAACGGAACCGGGCTCAGGTTGGCAGAGGCCAAGCTACCCCCGTTTCAGGTAGGAAGTTCAGCTTTTGAAGAATACAATCCATAGGAAAAATACCTTTGGGCAAACTTAAAAACAACCTCTCTGGATCCCAGCCGGTAGAACGCCGTTTTGGTAACTCTATTCCTCAGTAGCTGAATCAGTATTTGGAAAACAGTTTTTTTTATAGAAAGAAAAAAGATGAATAGTGTGACAAACTCATTTGAGCATTCATATTCAAACTAACGATTTGCAATTAAAATAAAAATTGCTCACAAAGATAATTATGATTAAGATTTTAATACGAGTCACAAAATACAACGGGAAAATGGCACATCACACAAGGAACGCATTTAAAATTATTCATCTCCCAGTCTGAAAAAGTTTGAAATGCTGAAAACTGGAAACGGCGGGGTGATGCAGCCTCTCGTGGCTGCACAAAATTGTGAAACCTGTACCCATCGGCAGCAGCACCTCGCCCCGTAAGCAACCCGAGGGGCGTCAGCGGGCCCCGCTCGCGGTCTGCAACACGGCCGAGCGACCGGGAGTCTGCTGCTCAACTGGTGGCTGCAGTATCTCAGCGAGCTACTCCGTGCTCTTAACGCGTTTATTTAACAGTTCCCGTCATCTGTTAAATAAATCAGGCGAGTCAGGCTTTGGCTGTGTTCTCAGTGGTGTGCTTGGTAATTCCATAAATCCCGGAATCCTGGAAATTACCAAGCTTCAGAGAAACATGAAATGGATGTTACTTCATCACTCACCTTCATCAATCGGTGACCCCCTCGCACGCTGCAGATGAGGACGCCGATGCTGTGGCTTTGGGAGGGAGGGGGCTGCCAGAGCAGCCACGTGTGCTGTGCCCCCAGCCCTCCCCAGCCCCACGGGCCGGCCGGGAACGGGGCACGGTCAGAAACGGGGAAGGATGAACATGGATGGACAAGCCGCGGTGGAAGGGAAAAGCAAAGCGCTCAGGAGGAAACAGGAAAGTTTCCGTCCCACGGCCAGGCGTTGCAGCGCGCGCAGCTGAGGACGCACGCTAAGGCTCGTGTACGTTTTATGGTAGTCTGCATTTCTGGAAAATACAGATACTTCACTCCTTGACAGAAGCCTTACTTCTCCTCTTCATCTCTGGTACCAGTTCCCAGATGCAAACGTAGATAAAACAGCGCATCTATCAGGGGACAACTTGAAACAAATACAAGTAAGACTTAAATTAAGGCAAATATCCAAGTTACAGGAAACAAAAGGGTTTCTTCATTTTACATCTGGAGAGAAAAGCAATACTACGTGGACATTCTCCAACATACTTTTGATGTTATTAACAGAAATAGCACCTCAGGCTGTGCTAAAGCAGAAAACGTGTGAATTCTGATGTGAACTGGAAGGGGGATCAAAAATACCATCTTATTAAATGGCATTCATTTGGTGCTAAGGGCATTATTTATTCACTTGAGAAATTCACCAAATGAGAGTGGGTATCCTAAGTAAGGTCACCACTTAATGCCAATACCAAAGCAGAACTGAGCCTTATGAGAATTTAAGCACCTGCCTTTTCTTTCATCTCAGTGCAAAATGAGATCTATGTTTTTACACTTCAAAAGGCACGTAACGCAACAAATAAAATATACACCAAGCATGAAGGCACAGAAAACATGCCAGCATCTTTCAGCAATCATCTTTCCCATGTCATCCATTATGTCAGATTTATCTATTTTTGCCTAATTCTCGTTCCATTGATATGCATCCTTCCTCTCTAGACCATCAGGCTGCTTAGACTTGAACTCAATATGGCTTCTTAAAATAGTTGAGAAATACTGAAAATATCTGAAGCGATGCTTGTAAACTACAGCCTATTCACCAAGTGATCTCCTAGCTCCAGCTCTGCCTATGACTCTCCCAGAAAAGGGTCAATCTCTGATTTCATCACCTCAGAAATTCTACCCAACCGCACAGTGCAAGTATCACTTGAGAAATAAATAGCCTTTCTTTTATGGAAGCTTTTTTCCCTGAAAGCTGTATTTATTGCAGAAATATCCTGTATTTATTGTAAATCCTACTCTCCTTTTGGCCTGACTCATAGTTGCTTTTGATCCAAAGCTTCCTCTACCAAAAACTACTGAACAGCTAATTCTCCACTGCTTGCCTCCTGTTGCTGCTGCTGCTTTCTCCCTTTTTCAGACCCTCTGCACTCGCTTTGCACCACACCAGACCCACCTGTATGCTGCTTCTGCATCCTTCGCTCCCCGGGCTGCTGCAGGCTGCGAGACCTTGTTCTCTTCATCTCCAATATCTGTAATATGTCTCAACAATGTCGTCCCCACTGCTTTATAAATCTACTTTAATGAATTCACTTCCTAGTTCAGGCAGCTCCACTTCTCCTCGTGTTTTTAGACCTCTCTCAGCGTCGGCCCTTTCTACTTTCATCAAGTCAAGGAGCCTCATGCGAGGATCAGTCCTCTGTGACAGCACGATCCTCTAATCTGGACTCACAGCAGTGGTTTTCACGTGTATTTTTAGAAGAGAAAAGAATGAAAGTCCACTGAATTTAGCCCACGATGGCTTCTCCCCCTGTGGACTGCTTCCTAAGCTTATTTTTGATGAAAAACCGTAAGTGCTCTTCTGCTGCTCACTATACACGTGAAATGACAAGCTCTGGACTCTAACAAGTTCGAATTCTGTAAGTGGAAAAGACCTGCTCAGAAACACGTACACTGAAAGGAAAAAGCAACTTTCAGGAGTACATTCCCCTCCTGCCGACGCAGCACCAGTCGCAGGATTTTCTGTCACTTACGGAATCAAAGTTTCTACAGCACACGCACAAAGACCATGAAGCCCAACACACCCGGTAGGACTTATTCAATCATGAAGTCACCACAGCTGCTCCAGCACAAATGACATCACACGGGAACCCAACCTCCTCTACTGAGAGAGGGTGCTCTCCTACAGCTACCAAGAAAACAAAGAACTGCGCTTTTGCAATAAAGAGGTGAAAGTATTACTGTAAAAAGTTTTCCAAGGAAACTTATGTTTTCTTGTGACTTTAGTTGTGATAAAAAAAAGAAATAATTAAGACCATCATAAAAAGCGAGTGCAATAAATTGTTACTGAACCAGTCAACGCCGGAACCAGGCTGCACCTGCAATTTATCCTAAAACTCGTACCCAGCAAATGAGAGGCAATGTCAGGGAGGATAACACACGTCCTCAAGCCCACACGGGTGCTGCTCTGGAAGATCCTGTGCCATAACCAAGAGCTTTTAAGTAGTTCGCTTGCTGAGTGGACTGGAAACAGACAAGTACCCCTCTGCAAGATGGTTTTTTCCCTTCGCGCTTCGGTATTTAATGCGTTTCCCGTTAAGGTGCTTCAGAAATCGTTGGCAGGAAATCAGAGCGAGCAGAAGCGTATTAACAATAGCTCTTGCAAAATCACGTTCGCGATAAGGCGCTGTGCCCGGTGCAGCCCCGGGGAGCGATGACACAAAGGATTTGCGGAGGTCTCTCCGGGCACACACCGCGCCAAGGCCGCGGGGCAGCGGCAGCTCCCGTCCCTCCCCGCCGCAGCAACTCGCAGCCGGGCCCTCTGGGCCAGCGGAGGGCACCCGGAACACCCCC
>VXAA01003916.1:281529-305390 GCA_013399115.1 Anseranas semipalmata
CCCCAGCAGACCCCACAGCCCAGCGCCCCGTGGGGACAGAGAGGAAAGAGAGACAGAGCCGCTGTGCCGTGACCGCCTTTATTGCCTCCCGCGCCTGCTCCTGGGGCTCCATCGCTGCGGATCCATGCCGAGCAGTGCCGCGCGCCCGACCGTCGGCAGAACCATTACCATTACTAAACTCAGTAATGGTAACGGTTTCCCCGCCAGCTGCAGGTCCCTGGTTGCATCCAGCGCTGCCTGTGCCTTGGGGTCCCCCCCACCCTCCCTTCACCCCCCCTATCCCCTGTCCCCATCCCTCTGTGCCCCACATCGCGGTTCCACGTCGCGGTTCTCAGCACCGTGGTGGGATGCAGCCCGGGGGAGTACATCATCTATACTGTAGTGTCTTATAGTGAACTTACAGTATATGATGATATCCAGCCCGGGGCTGCGGGCAGCGTGGCAAGCAGCAACTAAAGGAGAGGAGAGCATGGTTAGCGTCCCCACCTTGTCGCCCTGTCCCCCTGAGCCTGCCACCCTGGTGCAGGATGGAGGCTTCCCCATAGCTGGCACCCACCTGTTGGGGTGACGCTGGGCCCCCCACCCCGTTGGCTCTGCGGGGTGCTGGCTCTGCACCCGCTTTATAAAACTTGCTCGGCCTCATCTGCATATCTCACATCTGCACGGCACAGCTGGAGCGGCCCCGTAACCCCTTCGTGCCCGGGGGGGGGCTCAGCCCCAAGCAGCTCTGTGCCAGCCTGGCAAAGCTTTGCCCAGGGGGGACATGAGGACAGGGGGCTCATGGGGAACACTCTGGCATGGGGGTAGCCCCCACGAGCCCCGTGTCCTCCATCCCTGGCCTTTGCAGCCCCCAAACTGGGAGCTACCCATTGCAAACTGGTGCCCAGTGGCTGGGCCAGGGTGGCAGCCCCATGGGGACAGGGGTGGGGGGGGTCACACTGCACACTGAGCTGTGGCACATGCATGGGGCCACCCCCCCAGCGCGTGGCCTGCCAGGAGATGTGTCCCTGTGTCATATACGCTTCCCCAAGGGACAGGTCTCCTGGTCATGTGTCCCCAAGAGGGCTGTGTCACCTCATTGTGCATGACTGTGGTCATACTTGTCCCCTGGCCATGTGTGTCCCCAAATGGCTGCAGCGCCTGGCCACGTGCATTACCTGTCTGTGCATGACTCTGGTCATATGTGTCACCCAGCCATGTGTGTCCCCTGTCCTGTGTGTCCCCACAGGGCCACATCCTGCAGCGAGTGCTGTGCCATCGTGCCTGGGTGTTTGTGCCAGTGGGGCAGGGACATGCTGGCATTCCTGGAAGCCACCTGCAGGGACGTGATAAAGTCCTCGTCTGCATGGGGACCCTGATAAGCAGCAGTGGCTAGCTACTGGGGACTCTGCCCTGGGGTGCGATGTGTCCCCCAGACCTGTTGTCCCCTCTGGGTGACAGGAACAGGGGTAGCATCACCTGCACTCCCCCCAGCATGGCCAGACCATGGCAGGAGGTGGCACAGGGTCAGGTGCCAGCACCAGCTTGTCCCCAGGCAACACGAGGACACCAGGACGTGGGGATAATGAGGGACTGTCCCCTCCTCTCGTTGGCCCTTGCTGTGACCCAAATGTCCTGGGGGGCTGTAGCGCTCCCCAAACTGTGGCACAGGCACCCCAGCACCCAGAGCAGGCACTTTGCCAAAGTGTCCCCAAGTGTCCCCATCCCTGCCAGCCCCGCTGCTTGCTCAGCACCCACGGTGCATGGGGACAACCCTGCCCCGCGTCCCTGCACCCCACGGCACCAAGTGGGACCAGGGGGTCCCGAGCAGCCCCCAGGCCAGTGCTGCAGAGCTGGTGCGGGGATCCCGGGTGCCACAGGCCCCCCCGCTGGCCGTGCTGCTCCAGGGCAGCGTCTGCCTGCAGATAAGGAGCCACCGATGCGTCCCCACCCAGCCTATCTGCAGAGCCGCCCCGCTGCGGGGCGCATGGGACAGGGGCCCTTCGGCCAGCCCATGCCCCTGCCCGGCCCCAGGGGTGCCACAGGACATAGAATCACAGAATGGTTTGGGTTGGAAGGGACCCTTAAAGGCCACCTAGTCCAAGCCCCCTGCCATGGGCTGCGACATCTTTCACTCGATCGGGTTCCTCAAAGCCACGTCCAGCCCGACCTCGAACGCTCCCAGGGATGGGGCATCAACATCTCTGGGTGACCTGGCCCAGGGTCTCACCGCCCTCATCGTGAAAAATGTCTTACAGCCCATCTAAATCTACCCTCTCACAGTTTAAAACCATTGTCCTTTGTCCCGTCACTACAGGCCCTGGTAAAAGTCTTTCTGTCCTTCTTACAAGCCCCCCACGGACTGGCAGCAGAGCTGGTGGGTCAGCAGTGGCAGGAGCTGCCACCAGCCCGGCTGCTGGGGACAGACGGAGCCTTGGGGCCACACCAGCCACGGTGCCCCTGCAGCAATCAGCTCCCTGGGTTAACGATGGTGACAGAGACAGAGCCTGGCTCATCACTCAATGGTGCAGGAACAGGATGAGGCCCTAACCCCATCCAGGACTGGCTGGGAGCAGCCCTGGAGAGGGGGCAAGGAGATCACGGGGACATCATGACAGGGGAGAGGCCAGGAGCTCCGCAGGGGCAGCGTGAGCTGGGACCTCACTTCCACGCACCCCGATGCCAGCAGGAACCCCCTGCCCGTGCTGGGGCCAGCAGCACCCGAGCTGCCCACGCCACTAGGAGGGCAAAGCCCCTGGTGCTGCCCCGGGCCCGGGGGTGCGGCGGTGGGGGGACGGGGACAGGAGGCACGAGACGAGAGCCAAGGCACGTGGTGACAAGGCTTTATTATCGTACAGCAGTGACACGTCGCAGGCATGCACACGCACATGCAGATAGGGCGCCCTGCCCGGCACGCCCGCCGGCAAGTGCCAGATCTGGGCCAGCGGCCCCCAGTGCAAGCCGGGGGCTGATAAGGCTGGGCCCCCCCCACCCCAGCGGCAGGGAGGGGACAGGGCGCTGCCGGCCCCGCAGCACCCCCTGCCCCCCAGCAGGTCACCCCCGGCAAAGGGACCGGCCAGTACAGAGGGTGCCTGGGTCCCCCGCCGCAAAGCGAGGTGGCACCGAGCTGCGGGCGAAGCAGCCTGCGGAGGGACCCCCGCCACCAGATGGGACTTTACGCACACGTTTGTCTGCTACAGCCACACCAAGCACAGGCAGCGAGACAGATGGGGATGGGGCACGGGCCAGTGCCAGGCCTCGGGTGGCACTATGGGCAGCACGGGGACACACAGAGGAAACGGCCTTTTTCACACTGTCACTGGGGACACCAAAGCCACTGGCCATAAGACACTGGGGGCCAGAGCTGGGCAGGGGCTCTCGCAGGAGCACTGGTCCCCAGGCCAGCTGTAGGGGCCATGGTGCTGGAGGGGTACGTCCTCACCGCAGCGCCCTGCACCGTCCCCCGTGTCACTCTGACCCCTGCTTTAGCAGTTGACGGAGGCGAGATGCACGGTGGCACTGGGGGACAGCAGCCTGGGCAGTTTTGCCTCCCTTTCAGGATGGAGCGGCTTTGGCACAACGCTACGTTTTGGGATTCCTGCAGGGCCAGGGATGATCCAGACCAAGCCCCGGCCCGCCTGGCCCTGCAGCACGGCCACCCTGCACGGGCCCTGGAGTTCAGGAACCTCCGAGTTCCCTGCAGGAACCAAAGCTGGGGAAGCAGCATGGCAGCCAAGGGACCTGGCTCAGGGCTGAGCAAGATCCCAGGAGGAAATTCCCTGAGGGAAGGCAGCAGGGGAGCGGGCACCATCCCCTGGCAGTGGGCCCAGCGTCACCCTACCCAGGGTGTGACTGCCACCTCCGGGAAGCCCTGCCCAGGCAGGACGCGGCATGCTCGGCAGGACTGCTAGCACTGCAGGGCCCCTGTGGGCAAGACAAACAGACGTGGAAAGCTAGCCATAAAAACAGCTCGTGGGCAGCAGCAGGGGTTTGGGCAGTGCCCGGGAAGGCAGGGAGCCCAGGGGAGGTCCTGGCTGTTCTCTTCCTACAGCTCCACACGCACGGCTGCGCTCTGCTGGGAGCACACGTCCTGCCGAGCCTCTGCTGCGAGCTCCGGGTGGCCGCCCGAGGACAGAGAACAGCAAGGCACCGAGTCTGCAACACCAGACAAGCTGCCAGTCGTAACTGCACATCAGAGCCAAACGCCGGCCAGATACAATATACAGTTAGTTACAAAATAAATCTCCTCCCACCCTTTGTAATAAAAAGAGCGGCTGATTGAACATCTTTCATGCATCTTTCTGGCCCTACAAAATAAGGCACCAGAGCTTAAAAATGAAACTCCAATTGTCTTTGATATAAAAGGAATTCCCAAGTGTTGAAGGCAGTTGATGTCAGAGTGCATAACAGGGAGCGATCTTCACTAGCTTTGGGTCTCATGCCTGGGCCCCGGTGGCTTTCTGGATCAGGGGAATCTGTAGGAGGGGAAGAGAGAAGGTGTTAGGGCTGGTGGAGAGGGAGGCAGGGAGCTGCCTGCACAGCCTGCGCGCTGCAGCTGAGCAGGGCTGGGGAAAGAGGCTCCCTAGAAGTCTAAACCATTTAGGGCAAGCCCCAGTTCCCAAAGAGCCCCAGGAATTGCCAGCTGCCGGTGCCCTGCTCACCTTTGTGAGGTCCACGCCGGTGATGGCCCGCACGGAGGCAGGGATCTCGGCCAGCAGACGGTTCACCTCAGACGTCACGTTGCTGCTCTCCCCGCTGAGAACAACAATCTCGTCCACTTTGGAGAGGGGAGCAGCCACTTTGGCAGCAATCTGGGGAAGGAGTGCGGGATGAGCACAGAGCCAAGGAGCTGCTCGCCAGCTCGCTGGCCAGACTCACAGGGCGAGGACCCTGCACACCACATGGGGCCTCCCTGTGCCCCCAGGAGAACTAGCCCAGCCTGGGAACTCCCCACCTCTTGCCCGGAGCAGGGGAAAACTGCTCCTTCCTCACCTCAGGCAGCGCATCCAGCACCAGAGCCAGCTGGGCAGCCTCCCCGTAGCGCTGGAGCGCTTCGGCCTTCAGCTTCATCCTCTCGGCCTCCGCCATCCCGATGGCCTCAATCACAAAGGCCTCTGCTTCTCCGATTTTGCGGATCTTTTCTGCCTCTGCCTGAGCCATGAGGACTTGCTTCACCCTGGAAAGGGAAAGCCAGCCCTGCAGCAGCCGAGATCTCCACAGCGCACCCGGCGCTGCTGCCCTCCCTCCATTAGCCCCGTGCCTCCCCTCCAGAAGCAGCCGGCGAGCTGGGCCTCAGCACTTTGCTCCCACCCCACCCCAGCACACAGCCAGGCACAGGACCGGTCCCTGCGCCCTCTCCGACCACGTCGGGGCTCACTCACTTCTCTCCCTCGGCGATCTGCTGGATGCGGTAGGCTTCGGCCTCAGCTGGCCGCTTCACAGTGGCTATCAGTTCTTTCTCCTTCCGGATGATCTCCTTTTCTTCGACATCAATCTGCTTCTTGCGTTGCACCACCTCGATTTCAATTTCCTCCTGGCGGATCTTCTGCTGCTCCCGGGCGCTCTGGAGCTCGTAGGCCAGCTGGGCCTCTGCAGTCTGCACGCAGGAGAGAGGAGAAAAGGGGTCTTGGCCACGATCTCCTGGGTGCAGACATAAGGACCCTTGGCAGGCCCTGAAACCAGACGTGGCTCCTGCTGTGGACCAAACCCCCACCCAGGGAGGATGTCCCAGTCCCCAGTGCTGCACCTGCAGCCTTTCTTTGTGTGCTCTTCCCACAGTATTTGAGCACAGCCAACTCTGGGTCCAGCTTGGGTGATCCTCCCCATCCTTCCACCTCCTCCTAGTCCCACCTAACTGTTGCAAACAGGACAGGAGAGGAATCTGCTGCAAGGAGCACACACCCTGACACAGAAACATGGGTTTTCTATCTCTAGCTCTCCTAACACGCAGGGGAAGGAAGCTGGAAAGCCCCAGAGCTACCAACACCATCACAAACCAGCCAGGGAACAGCAGTGGGCTGTCGGATACCTCTCACCTTAATGTTGACCTCCTCAGCGAAGGCAGCTTTCTGCAATTCAAAAGCACGCTTCGAATCTGCTATTTTAGTATCTGCCATGAACTTGACATCCAACATTTCCTTCTTGCACTCTGCCTCCTGTTGAGAGGAAACAGAGAGCAGAGCTCAAGAGTGTGCAGCTGGAGCAAAACAAGCTGCTCTGGCGAAGCCCAACATGTCTCTGGACTCACCCGAATGCCAGCATCTCGCTCGGCTTCTGCCACACCAATGTCTGCATCCCTTCGGACAGCTGCAG
Source organism: Anseranas semipalmata (assembly GCA_013399115.1). Taxonomy (NCBI): domain Eukaryota; kingdom Metazoa; phylum Chordata; class Aves; order Anseriformes; family Anseranatidae; genus Anseranas; species Anseranas semipalmata. The sequence goes on from VXAA01003916.1 coordinate 287,821, forward strand.
TCTGAGTCTTTCCCAGGGAGCTCAGGTAATCCACTTTATCGTAGACATCCTGGAGAGGGGAAGATAAGCCACAGCCACTTCAAACGAGCGACTCCATCTTGCTCCCTTCCTGCTGAAGCTCAGAGCAATCACTTGTTAGGCCAGGGTCAGAAAGAGCCACGTCAGCCTGCTGTCAACCCGAAACAGGAGTGACAGGGAGCGGAGGCCTCTCCTGACATCATCTCTCCGGCTCCTGGGAGGCTCAGCTATCAGCGAGCTCCCTCCATCAGTGTTTACAGAGGCAGCTACGGGTGCTGCTCGCCTGGCTGCAGGACACGTTGCAGCAGCTGTCATGGAAACTCCCGGCGGGCTGGGGCAGGCTGTCAGCCCCAGCTTTGCAGGCTGCTGCAGCAGGGGAGCCGGGGCCGGGCTCTGTTACTGCTTCACAGCACGGCTGGCTGCACCACAGAGCCGTGTCCCGCATCGGGGCATACCTTGATGGTAAAGCTCAGGATCTCGATACCCATGCGACCCACGTCTGGAGCTGCCACCTCCCGCACCAGCTTGGCAAACTGGTCCCTGTCCTGGTAGATCTGCTCCACCGTCAGGGTTCCTGCAGAGGGAAGGCAGGCAAAGCACTTTATTTGGAACAGGTAGCACGTAACAGCCTGGGTCTAAGCTCAGCAACATCCTCATTGCCCAGAATCTCTCCAACAACAAGGTCAGGCCTGGGCACAAGGGTGCAACCCTCTGCCCAGCCCCTGCAGTGCACACCGACATCTCACAAGTGCAGCCGCCACACGCAGGCTACCTGTCACCCACGGGGACTCAGACATCTCTTACTGCAGGCACTGAAAACTCATTTATCACAACACCCAGCAGCACAGCAGGAGCTGCTGTAAGGGAGGAACAATCTAAGTTGTCACATCTACAGTCAGCAGAGGAAGCACCCATTGTGGCCTGCTGCGGTGGCAGCGATACTGCTGGGATCGGCCAGCACAGAAGGGAGAAAGCTGCTCAAGATGCCTCACTGTGAGCCCCTCCGCACCTAGGATGGAGCGCAGATGTCCCTCCAGCGTCTGAAGGACCACGTTCTTCACATCCTGCACGTTCTTCCCCAAGAACTGCTCGCAGGCCACAGCCAGGAGCTCCTTCTCGGTCATTATCTTCACCTGGAGACAGGAGACAAAACCAAATGGACTGAATGTGCCTTCTCTGAGGCGGGACACACACCCAACAGCAGCAGCAGCAGCAGAAGCAGCAGTACCACCACCAGGCTGCCAGGCCCCCGTGCTACCGATGCTCCAAGGGACCGAGCTGAGCTGTCACCATGTCGAGCCAGGTCACCGGACCCGCCAGCGAGCCCCCGCTCACTGCTGCTGGGGAGAGCCCTGCTGCAGGCACACCTGCGCCCTCCCAAGCCAAGGCAGCAGCAGCAGCGTCCGGGGCAGACACGTCTCCAAACCCGGGCTGCGGCTCGGTGCGGAAAGGCGCTCCCTGCAGCCAGCCATCCCGCGGCAGCAGCCGCAGCAGGTGACTGCTGGGCGATGTGGGGACAGAGCTGGGCCCTACAAGTCCCGTCTGCAGACAACCCTACCAAAGAGCCCCGAACTACCAGTTCGGCCACTGCACCAACACCAGGCCTAGGAGGAGAGCGCTTTCTATTGCTACCCCTGGCCAAAAGCCATTTTGTTACCCTTCTCTTCCTCCTCCTTCACCAGAATTAATCTTTCTGACGTGAGAAAGGCAGAGAACAAGGAAGAGCCTGACATGCCCAAGGAACACCTGTGGAACAGGGGCTCCACTCAGTGTTCCCAGCAAGGAGAGAGGAGACGAGATGGCCACAGCACACTGGGTTTGGCCTGCCCACGCCTGGCAGCTCCCAGCCACAATTCGTGTGACCCCCGTGTGTGGTGGCCAGTGCCCGTCTGGCCTGCTCCTCCCCACCTGGTAACTTTGGTAACTCCTGGTAACTGCTGGTCCTTTTTAAAGGCCAACTGGGTTAAAAATCCCTCTCGGGTACGCTAGTGGAGATGCAGCACACACCTCCAGCTCCTGTGCACGCTCACAGAGCTGTACGCGGGCCAGATAAGAGGGGTTACAGCAGCAGGGTGGCAGCTCCTGGTGGCCAGGCCCAGCCGGACACAAGGACGTCTGTGTGTCTGGCAGCACCAGAGGGAGCGGGGCCATACCAGGCACGCAGCCCTGCTTGCACCGCTGGGTGCTGAGCGAGTCCCACAGCACCCTCTCATGGAGATGTCTGGGCTGGGCTGGGCAGTGCCTTCTGGTGGTGACAGCCCTCTGGCAGTCCTGCCCCACGGGGCCTGGCTGGACCTGCTGCTGGCTGCGAGCCCAGCACCATCCTGGCTCAGAGACCTCCGAAGGGGACCCTCCAAACACCCCGCTGTGTGCTCCTGATGGGTTCGCGATCTACAGACCTCGTCCTGCCACCTGCGAGACCAATATTCAGGGTTTAGCTGCCGGCGAAAGCAGCACAGCTATTTCTTGAGAAAACCTGGTCTGACAGCCTGCGAACCTGAAGCGATGCTGCTGTCTGACCTCCGGAGCAGAGCAGCAGCACCTGGCCCTCGGCACTGCCAGCGCGGCACAACGGGGATCAGCCACCACCCTTTGAAGGGACCAGGGCAGGGCCGTGTGGGTGACACATTCAACAGTGAGCTGACACAATGCTACCCCCAATAACGTGAAGAAAATACCAGCCTGGGCTGAGCCTGGTTCCAAGCCCTACTTCTCAGGCTGGGTCTCACAGTCAAAATGCCAAGCAGTCTCAGGCAAGCGTGGCGATTCTCTCCTGCTTTTTCCCCGAGACCTCTGCGCTCCTCCTGGGGCCCGTGTCCCTGCACCAGTTTGCACTTTCCACGCACGGGGGAGTTGGGAGAGCTGCTCATGCAGCTGCACCCAGGCGCTTGGGCTATGCACAAGGCTCATCTCTCAGCAAACTTTGCCCGCTGCTCGGACAGGAGGTTTTTGTAAATACCGAAACCAGTTACACTCAGCGGCACCAGTTAGGGCGCATGTCTGCCTGCAGTTCCACCTCTCTGCACAGTCCCACCTTTCAGGAGCTACAGAGAGGACAGTCAGAGCGCAGAGCGGGATGTTCCTGAAGAGAGTCCCTGCGGCACAACAGGAGCAAGGAACAGCCCTGCCTCTGCGAGCAAACCCAGCCAGCAGGCTGCCGGTGCTGCCGAACCCCGCTCAGCCCAGGCCAGCCTGGCTATCAGCTCAATACAAAGCAAAATAGGGTTGAGCACTTTGTGCTCAGCTTATTTCCAGTATTTCAGACAGGGCGCTGCAACAGTTGGTGCGTCTTCAAACATCATTCAAATCAAGAGAGAGAGTTTAGCTGACGTGAAAGCAGAGCGGCTCTATGAAACGATCCCATCTGCAGGATCGATACTGCTGCGCCCAGCTCCAACCAGCTGCATTCTCTGCACAGGGTGAGCAGAGACAACCCAATGAGGTCGAGGCTTAGAAAAATGGTACAGAATGACACAGAGTGACATTTGTGGCCTAAGGCAGTGTCCCAGCACACCCCAAGCCTCCAGCCGACACAGGAAATAGGCTATGGGTGGGTGCTCGTTACTTCTGCCTTTGGAAAAGGAAGAGCATCCTTGTGAGTGTTAAGCACTTCCGTTATTACAGCAAACATTTTAAAAGGTGTTTCTCTAGTAATAATTTGTTCGCTTCTTTTGCACAAGCCCTTAAAAGAGAAATGTTTGCCTCAAAAGTATTTTCTCCTTAATTCTGCAGAATTAAGGAAAAACTCTGCCACGTACGTCCCAAACCCAACTGCATCAAGCATGCTTTCAGCATGGTAATTCCCCACATTTCACAATCTTAAACCTTATAAGATCTTTAAAATGAATGAATTGACAGCAGAAAAAAAATGACCCATGGGAAGAGAGAATAACCTAAATAAGATGAATTTGGAGCTGCATTTTTGATCAAGGCACCTGGTGGTCCAGCTTTCTGCTAGCATACACTGCCCAGCCTAGACCTTTCTGTAGGCAATGGAAGAATGTCCCAAAACTAAGCCAGAAAGGGAATGCTGGCTTCACAGAAATACCTTCCATGAATGGGTGTTACCAAATACAGGACAGAGAAGCCTACAGATTTATGAAATGTGTGTGATGGAGGCATGGGTGCATGCATTTTGCCAAACATGCAAAGACCACTGAGGTTACGTGACATGTTAGCACCTAAATGGATATAAAGAACTGAAAAACTGGAAACAAGGATGCTGGTTCACACTACGCCAGTGCCAGCAGCCACAGACACGCTGGCCACCAGTGAGGAAATACCCTCAGTCCCTGGAAATATCCGAGCTGTGCTGCTCCCACCTCAGAGGGAGCTGCCAGCAGCTCTATCAGGAGTCACCCTTAGAGCCAGGAGGAGCCCAGGAACCCAGCTCCCCCGCTGGGGCTCCTGTGCGTGGCCACATTCCCCAGCAGCAGCACAGCGATGGACTATCCGCTGACGAGCCGCGGATGTGCCCAGCCCTTCTGCCTTGTGCAACAATCCAGAAACTGCTCCTGGCTGAGTTTATTCCCTCAGTTACGCACACAGACAACACGCAATTACTCTGCAATGTCAGTTCAGAGCAAACCAATGAGCCTCTGGAGGACTCTGCTGCCCTAGAAAGCACTGGGCGAATTCTTTCCAATGCTCGGTCTCCAAAGGGCTGCAGCAGCCACAGTGCTCTTCAAGGGGACCCCTTGACACATGTGAGATTTGGGATAGGTCGCTGCACCACAGAGCAGCTCCCCTCAGCTCTGCTGCTCGCCACGGGGAACGTGGCCATCGCCTCTCCTGCAACAACAGACTCGTACATGCCTTTGGCACACGGTGACCACGGCCTCCTGTGTGCTCCGAGAAGCGCTGTCCTGGTTTTGTACAGCCAGGATGAGCTGTTGGGACCAATTTTCAGTCAAAGGATCCGGTTGCCAATTCAGGCAGTCAAATTCTGTTGACAGGTAACAATGTTCTCCTTGCAGCATCCTCCCCAAGGCACAAGAGCAAACTCTGTATCAGGGCTGCAGACCTCAGTCTGAGAAATGCAGGTGTTTAAATCGCAAGCAGCAATAGCTGGTTTTCACATATGAAGAAGGCTTAAGAGAACCAAAATTCAATTCAAGCCAGAAATTTTATATACAAATTTTATCGCCCGGAGGGACCAAGTTCTTTCTTTAAGCTTTAACTCACCATGAAGAATTACAAGATCCACATGCTAATAATAATAATCCAAAAGCAACACAATGCTCGACACTATCTCAGGAGTGAATGGCTCCATCCTGCAGTGTCACACACAGCTTCAAGGGCACCGTGGTACATCGGTGTTTCACAAACAGGTCAAGTCACCAACACACACCTCATTTGCCACGTGGACAAATGAGACACCAGAAAAAGAGGAATGATTCTGGGGAGAGGAGAGGTCACAACCCCCTTTACAACAAGGACATGCTGTAGTGTGCTTGAACGAGGACAATGTGTTTTGTTTTTGTTTTTTTTTTTACAAACATTTGTTTCAAAGCAGTTGGCTTCTGTTCCTGGACAACAGCAACCTTTTAAGGGGGAAAACCAGATATAAGTTAGAGACATGCATTCCTGAAATGATGTTTTGGAGTTACTGTACCTGTGCCACACCTGTGACAGTTAAAGCTACCCCCTCCGCCGTCTCTACGTCCTCACACCTGGGCTGTAACGTCATTATCTCTAGGGAAATCCTGCCAAAAAACGTAAAATATTTGCACGTTTCCAGGTAACACACACTCAGCTTTCCCCTTGTATCTCCTGCCCCAGGCTACCTGCTGCACTCGTCAAAGGTAATGTAAGACAGGCACAGAATGCAGCCAAGGGACTACATCTGTGACTGGGGACAGACAAGACACTTTGGCCAAAAAAGCGATTTCCAAATAACGCCTAAAGGCAATTTATCAGCAGAGAAAGGCTGGGAGCCAGACTGGAAATGGTACCATGACCCCTTCCCTCCTGCTGGGCTGGCGAGGTGGCCAGGAGCTCGCAGTTTTGGGACCCTGAAGGACCGTCCATCGAGGCTCGCTGTCCCGCGCTGGCTGGTGTCACTGGTTTAAGAGCACAGCACGGACCCCAGATGTGCCCACCCAGCGTCACCACCCCCAGGGCAGCCCCACGCACACCGTGCTTGGCAAAACCTGATGCTGGCGTTGCAAGAAGCGGCCCTGCCTTTGCCCCCGCTGGGTTAGTGCTGACACAGACCTACTTCCTGATCTGCCTCACCCTCCCTATTGTTCCTGTGTCCCGTCACCCAAAGGCAAGCAGGAGCAGCGAGTCTCCAGCTCCTTGGGGCCATGCCCGCAGTGTCAGACACCCCGAGGCACACGCTGCAGCTCCAGAGCTTTCTCAGTCACTCAAGGTGGGCTGAAGGTCCTTCGGCCAGGCCGGGCAATCTGCGGGTCACGATCTGGTAAAGCAGGAGACGTGCCCGGCCGCGGCAGGTTCTGCTTCAGGAAGCGCAGCCCAACGTGTCAGCTGCAATGGGCCGGGAACACGCTGGGAGCCAGGACGTGGAGCCGTGGGGCAGAGCGCCCATGTTGGTGAGCATTAGGTCAAGCATCTGAACCATGAACGGGCGGCGCCGGGCCGCTGCGTGCACGCTGCTGAGGATTGGCTCTGGGTGCTCACATAAACCCCTGCGAGTCCAACCCTGCCCTGGCCGCTGTCCTAATTAAACTGGCACGCAAGCTGGGAGCTGATAAAAACAGATCCCACTGTCCAGGATGTGCACAGGCATTTTCTGCCATATGTGTTCACGGCTTTAATCAGCGAGTACAGGATTGGAGCCTTCTGAAGGCCTAATCCATACCTTTAATTTAATTTAAATGCTGTGCAGCTTCCTAGCTGGCAAGTCCCAGGGAAGTTTGGCAGTTACTGTTACGCTGGTTTGTAGCTGCTTACCCTGCTGAGCAAACACTAGTCTGGTATGTGGCAACTCACCCAAGGTCTCTGTGCTGTACTTTTAAATGTGACAACATCCAAAACGGGCACTGCCTCCATGTGGAGGAAGAAGGGCTCAATGGAAACCCACATCCAAAGCTAGACAGCCAGGTACAGCTGCAGTTTCCCCACATGTGTGCAGATTTCCTTTTGAAATGGCACAAAACCTGGCTTCCCACCTTCCCCAGATGCTGTGCAGAACCCAGCCTGGCCTGTTTGTGGCTCCATGCGTAAGCAGACGCCCTTCTGCTCTCCACCAGGCACACGCTGCAATCAGTGCTGCCGAGGAAAGGGTTGCAGCTGGAGCAAAAGTCTGCAGCATTGTCAGAAGGAGCCAGTATAGCAATGCTGAATTTGGAATTTGCCAAGTACGCATCTGTCTGCATTACCTATAAACTGGAGTGCGCCCCAGAGCAAGTGCCAGAGAAGGGGAAGGAGAGGAGGGTACTGAGATTTTCACTCTCCCATTAGAAAACCATTAGTTTTTATGTTATCCTGCTGCTGCTGCTGCTGTTGTTGCTGCTCAAAACAGAGGCAGAAACGGTTAGACACAATGTTAGGAAGCTGGTGGATTATTACCTGTGCAACCCCTGTTACGTACAGTGGGACCCCCTCCGACGTCTCAATATTCTCACAGCGACAGAGGATGGTCATAACCTCCAAAGACAGTCTGAGCAGCAAGGAATAAGGGTAGGACAGCAAATATACAAAGCGGTTACCAAAGAGTCAGACACTCATTGCAAAGGACAGACGGGACTTTCAGGTTTCAGCTTTTCCCTGTTCAGTTTGCATTTCTCCCACTGCCCACTCCCGGGACTTTGTAATGCTGGGCCAGACCAGCCTCCCTCACGCTGCAGGGAGTTTACAGCATCTGGCTGTGCCTTTTAATGAGGCCGAACAGGCTAGGGGCTCATCTCCACCCCGCGTCCCATCAGTCACTACAGTTGAAGCAGAACCACGTATCCCACCCAGACTGCCATCCTGAAGTCAGCTGGAATTTTCTGTTACAGTGCTTTTCACACATAGAAAATTCCTTTTTGCAATAGTTTAGATGCTTCTATGCCAACATTTAAGATGGGCTAGAAAAATAAAAGCACCAGGGATCTGGCTACACATCCCTGGCTATGGCATTGATGAAAGAAGGTGTTTCCAAGTGCTGTCCTGAGAAGCTGAATAATACCATTTGGTTCCCTGAGAGGCATGTCAGTAGGCACAGCCCCTCTGGCTGCTTTTATTTCTGACCCCTAAACAGGGACAAGATTTTTTTTTTTTTCCTCTACAGTCCTCAAGGTTGCAGCAGGATAAGAGCCCAGCACCCTGCCAGCTCTAACTGTGCCTTTTGTTCCCAGGTTAGTGCTACCTGGCGGGATGCCGCTGACAGCGACACAACTGCTGCTGTCTCACTTGCTTTCAGCACTGGCAGTTCCAGAAAAGATGTCCTAATTTTGGAGGAGGAAATCTGCCTCACTCTTCACGTTAATGCAGCAGGCTCCATTTGTGGCACGGCTTATGGTATTCGGGAAAGACTCTGGTCTCAAAAGGAGAATTAAGCCCCATATCCCATGGCCTGAACCGGGGGTATAGATTTTAAAGTAAAAGACTTGCTTGGACGCTGGCAGTCCTCTCTGAGCCCCATTTGCCAGACAATGCACAGACCTCCATCACATGACAGCTCGTTCCTGGCAAGCAGTTCTTTGCCCTGGACTCACCCTTTGCTTAACTTAATAAGTCAGCATCCTGAATACATCTGTATCTTCTGCAAACAGCGGGTCAAAGCCCTGCATTGCTCTTTGGGCTTCTCACACAATGAGACAAGGAGGAATAGAAACCATTTGTTCAAATCAGCAGTTCTCCTGATGAGATGCTTCACAAAAAAATTGAGAATGAAGCTTGTCCAGATCAAATGCACTTCTCAAGCACTGTACCAGAGAGCCGGGCCTTTCCTTTCCCTTTCCCTCCCACCTTACACAAGCATTGCTAGAGGATCCTGGGCCAAAGCAGCGGGTGTTAGCTGAGACCTCTTCATGCAGCCAGGGTGCTACCGTAGGCCCTCAGAGCCATCCCGTGTACCAGCCACCTAGGAGAGGACCTGAGAGGTGTCGTGAGCCCATCGCCAGCAGCAGCCAGGGCCCCCTTGAACAACGCAAGCTGGCTGAGCCCAGGTGAACAGCACCTACTGTAGTGCATCGTCTGCAGAGCAAGGGCAGCAGCATGCTCACTTTGTCTGCTGGTGGCAACACATGAACAGGGAGAAGAGATGGCAAGGTCAGGCAGTAAAGGTTAACTGCAACCTCTGGCCTTCACTTAGCGCAAAAACCCAAAAGTCACGTCTTTATGCTTTTCCCTATTATTTTTTTTACATAGATGGAGGAAACCTGCGTCGGTGAGCGTGAGGGAGGTGTTAGGACAGAGGCACACTTAGTAACATTCCCACAGGTCCTAAAGACAAAGAGCTACGTCAGCAGGACAGCAGCAATAACACAGCATGTTAATTCAGAGACCAGCGCGGGAAGCAGCAGCAAGCAAAATCGATGACTGAGGAAAGGGAGAGAAAGGAAATCCCGTGGTTTTAAACAGGAACACAGTCCGCTCCCGTGGCGACAGCAGTCAGCACATCTTTAGAAAACCAGACTGGGGCAGCAGGAGGGGGGCACTGGCCCCGTTTGCTGTGGGGTGGGGGTTTGGGCCACCCTGGGCAGAGCGCAGCAAATCCTCTGAGCTCGTGGGTGAGGCGGCCCAGCCGCACAGCACCTCTGCCCTGGACAACCCCAGCTCCCACCGCTCGCAGCAGAGGACAGCCAGAAGCCGTGCAGTTGTGAGCGACCCTCCATTCACCGAGGTGTGACACAGGGCACACGCTGCTCCTGCCACAGCTGTATGCAGGGCAGCCTTCCTCTGAAGGGCCCGGAGATGGCTGCAGCCAAAGGCGGAGAGCTGGGCTGATGCTCATCCGTGGTTTCTCATGTACTGGCCAGTTCTGTGTTCCTAAAGATACTGCTGACAGCCCTGCTGGAATAGCTCTGCCTAGCCCGTACTCCAAACCCTCAAATAACAGGGGTCTCCTTACCTTTGGGTGTCCGTGATGCACCACCAAGCCCAGGCCCAGCCTCCGTACACATACTGCTTTACATCGGAGCCGCAGCAGCCACCTGCAGCACAGCAGAAAGCACAGAGATTGAGGGATTACATATACGTGCCGAGAAAAAACGTGCACCCAAACAGAGTAAGGCACAAGCAGAATAACCTCGTAGCACCGAGAAAAGGGCACCCAGTGGGTCACCAGCTCTCCCAGCCCCTTGGAGCAGGGAGAGCACCTCGGCCGCCTTACAGCAGTGGGTGCCACGAAGCCACGCTCTGCAACGTCATCCAGATGAATCCCAGCACGCTTGCGGTGTCTGATAAATAACGAGCAGAGAAAACTCTCTCCAGGACCCGCAGGGAAGGGATGAGATTGTCCCGGCACAGCCCTGGTAGGCAGCGCTGGAGCTCCCTTGTGGCGGCTGTAACGCTGCCGGTCATGGGGAGCCCAGCACTCCGCTCCCCTCCGCAGCCCTTCCTTCACACAGCAATTTTCCAAAGGCAACATTTTTTGTAATTGGCTTACAAATTCAGAAAAACAGTATTTGCAATAAATTGGTATGATAAACAACACCACACAGGAAGCTACTGTATTTCAAACCAGGGTTTTATTTTAGTTTTGTTACACAGTGTTAGCAAACAGAACCATTGCTTCAGCATCTTCAGCTGTGATGCACCAGCTCCAGCATGGGAGGCCATGTATGAAATCCATCTCCTTTCCCTCACCAGTCACCTATGCTGCAAACCAACCGCTCTTAAACCTCCCCAAAAGCCAGCAGGTCAGCGTTGGAGGCAGGGAGAACCCTCAAGCTACCCTGAAAATACCTCCTAGTGCCGGCTCGCACGAGTACCGCGGTGCATGGCTCACGATGGAGGAGCCCTGCAGCTCAGACCGGGGCTCCGAGCGCCGCCTCCAGCCAGGTTAAGCCGTCCGGCCCTCCCCGTGCCGCTCCCCTCGATCGCACCCACTGCAGCAGTGCCCGAGGCCTCAGCAAGGCAAGCGCTGTACCGACAGAGCCACGGACATTTCCAGCCCTGTGGGGCTCATCTGAGCAGGCAAGATAGAGCCAGCATGGAGGTGTCTTGTGCTCCACAGCACAGAGGAATATTCTCCTGTCATCTCCTCCCGCTAGCTTCTTCCTGTAGCTGGAAGGCTGTTTCAGACAGGCAGAGTTACAGAAGCTGTTGATACAATCCTGCAAAGTATTAACTGCAAAGGCTTTTAACATTTCTTGGTGGACATGAGCCCAGCTAGCTCAGCCACTCAGCCAGGTCCCTGTTTTCCAAGAACAGGAAGGGAGGTGTTCCTGGCAGTCAGGAAAAGCAGCTCCGCATGGAAAGGCGTTTCATTTCGCAGCATCTACGTGGTCTTCGGCTTCTCTGCTGAACCTCTGGTAATTGTTTCATAATAATGTTCTGAGAAAATTCCGTGCCCTAAAACCACCGTTGTTACGAGAAAGGAACATGCCTCTGCACACGGATTTTCTTCTTTTTCTGCAGGCAGTGCAAGGAAATACCTCATTTAGTATCACACCCAAAGCCAGCCCCACGCTTGCTTCCCAGGACTGCGTAACGCTGCTACACAGCTCCCTTTACAAAGCTAAGTTGTATGTCAAGAAGTGTTCAAAGCATAAGAAAAACAGGGAAACCTAATACATTAAACAGGGATGGGATGCCAGCTGGTTGCTTTCATGCAAGCTGGACGTCTGAGCGCAGCAGAGCTCTGTCCTGGTAACGCAAGTCAGATGAGCCGATCGCTAATTTTCCATTGCAGTTCTGCAGCCTCTTTCCCAACTCTCAGAGATCAAGTGAAAAAGGAACCAACAAAGTGAAATCCTTGCAAGGCTACAGAATAAAACCCTCTTGCACAATGAGATTTGGCAGAGGAGTTGCCTTTTTCAGCTATAATATGCCCACTGTTCTAACAGCCTGGGTCTCACAGCTACTTGGCTATCACTTCCAAAACACCCACCGCGCCTCTTCCGGGGGCAGCGTGCCGCGGCCGGGCGTGCTACAAACGGAGGATTCATGGCCGGGATGCTGCCCGCCAGCTTGGCCTCTTCCCAGACGAAGGGGTCCCGTGTTCAAGCAAGAATTCCCAGAGCCAAGAGAAAGCACATTGTCTGTTTTTTATGAAATCAGATTAACCATTTGAGATAAATGGAGTTGTCCGGCAAATGCAGGAAACTGTTGCCCTAATGGACAGCATGCAAGGAAGAACGCAAGCCCCAACAGTTACAGGAATGCAGGGCTCAAAGCATCAAGGCCAGCTTTGCAGGACAATTTAAGCTCCTTAACAAGCTCTGTGATGTTTGCTCTCACAAGGTAACTTGAGGCAGTGAGCTCTTAATGCGGCAGGACGCGGCGAGCATTCAGAAAAGCAAGTCACCGTAGCAGGCTGCTCCGATATCTATGTTCCTTCCCAGAGGCTGCCCTAGGCCAAAGATCAGAGCAGACGCTGCTGCCTTCGCGTGCCCGGGAGCTTCCATCTCATGTCCCTGTTCAGGACAACGGGGTGCTGGAATCGCCCCCTCCTAGAGGACCTGCTGCTGGAGGTGGAAACAAACAGCTTGGTCAAGTCAGGCAGATGCCGGGTTGGCCAGGGCAATGGGCCTGTGCTGGGAAATGCCATGGGGTGCTAACAGCCCAGTGCAGAAAGACAAGGCACAAACTGATAATTGAAAGTAGTTACTGAAAAAAGACATAATGGAGAGGAGAGAAAGAGGCAAAGGCATACATAAAGAAACTCATGTAATAAAGCAGAGTCTAGACTAAAGTCAGCGTCTGGTTTTTAGGCCCTACGGTGAATATAAATCAGGCTTTGTCCCTATGCAGAATGGTACAAGGTTAATTTAAACAGATGTGGCATTCTGAGATAGATCCATTCAATCCTTTGACGGTCACTACAGCAGGTGAAAGCAGGTTATGCTGGTTAGCTTGTTTTGGAGATAAACTAAATCAAAATCATTTTAAACTACAAGTATCAATGTTACAGAGCGAGCTTAAAAACCACACCTTTAGTTTAACTGATCGTGTAAACAGAAACCCAGAAGACTGAAACCACAATGGAGCCACACAACAGAACCACAGGGATGATACCCCAGAATTCCTCCTGGAAACAAAAAGGAAAGTCCTGAGGCTATTCTGTCTACCTCTTTTCCCTGCTATCCTCTCTGAAGAGTCTTGAAGGTTTAGCAAGCATCCAACAAGGAAAAGCTTGAGCTCCACCACCTGCAAAAAGCTGAAGAATTACCTCCTGAGAAGGAAACATCACAGCGGTGCAGCACAAGTTGCCTTTTGTGTAAGCGGTGAATAGCTGTATTTAGCACAGGCAATCTCAGACAAGCGGTGAAGCTGCACTCGGGACAGCAACCACAGAGCACCACAGCTACGAGCAGCAGGACATCAACTACAGGTTAAGATTTTTGGCTAACCACAAGCAATGAACAGAGCTCTTCCGCGGCGCTCGGTTAAATCTGGCAGATGACAAACGGTGCCACCAGAAGTCTTCTGAACAGCTTGCCTGGGGCGAGGGACAGAACACCTCGATCTCAGCACTGGAGAACAGTTTTGAACTCTGGCTCCAAGGGCACGAATGCAGACGTGGGCAAAACCTCACGTGAAACCCAGCTGAAGTTACCTGCTGCTTCCCACGAACTCCCGTTGCTGACGAGGCTGCCACTGGTCGGCGTCTCCTCGGGGGCTGCAGCCTTGGCCCAGCTCCGCAGAGCTCAGACCCAGCTCCCCACGCTCCCATTTGTGTGTCCCATCTCGACATCGTCAGCTCCAGCTCAGTGTGTCAGCTGTTGCCCCAACCCCTCTTTTGGAGGGGTTTCTGGTTTTGTGCAATCGATTGTTCTCACCTAAGCATCGCTCTTTGCATTTCACCTCACTGAACTGCATCGTATTTCTTTCGGACCATTTGGTCAATTTGTTGAGTTCATTTTGATCCTAATCCTGCCCTCCAAAGCTCTCAAATCCATTCCCAGCTCAGTGTCATCTGCAAATTCAATAAGCACATTCTCGATTCCATTATCCATGCCAAAACAAGGAACTTACTTGATAAATCCTTTCAGCTGAACAGTGAGCCACTGTTACGTTCCCTGGCAATAGTTTTCCAGTCAGCCTCATATCAATTTTATGACATCTGAGAATCAGTTCCTCCTCACACTGCGGACTGTAGGCCTCTTGCAGAACAGGAAGGGTTTGCAGAGCCTCCAGAAGCCTTTATTTCAGGCTTTCAAAACTCATAAAAGTGCCTGTTCTCTTTTTATGGTACATTGGCTAAAAATCGTGACCAGTTCATTTTGCAGAAATAAGAGGGATGCAAGCGCTTAGATTAGATCTGCAAGGGTTAACTATGCCTAACTGCCGGGGCCCGGCATGAAACATTTACACAAAACTAAAATTAACCACCAGCTCTTCTTTTACTCTGAAAGAAATCAAAGAGCCCCAAAGGGGGATGCACTAACGAAAAGTTTAAGAAACTGAGCTGGACCCTATTTCTCAAGCTGACTTCTGAGAAATCAAAGCCAGTGAAACAAGCCTTCGTAAAGGCAAGGTGTGCAGTAGCTGCTGCTCTCCGTGTTCCTCAGACTGTTACCTCACCTGAGCGGGCAGGCAGATTAGCTGGACATGGCTTCCACTCAGCAAATATGTTTTGGCTGTTTTCTTCCAGGCATTTCCGAGCAATATATTTGTTTCAGTATTCTCCCAGGAAATAGAGCTAGGCTGACTGGGCTGCCACACCCCTGGCTGTTTTGTTTTTTTCCTCCTTTCATATCACAAACTTTAGCTGAAAGAACCGTTTGTCCTGCCCCACAGACACTGTGGTCTGCACCGACCTCCCCTGTAACGCACCTCCAGGCGTCCACCTCGAAGCTCCCTCGGCTGCCAGGACAGAAAATGCCCCAGCTGCAGAGATCTGGGCAACGCTATCTGCTCACTGGAACGGTAAGATGAGCACAGCTATTAAATATTACATCTCCTTATTGTGAGACTCTGCAGAAATATTATAGCGTCATGTTTCAAAATCAGCAGATTGATCCTGAAGCGCAAAAGCCGCGTTCAACCAGACTGTAACCCAAAACCAGCATTACGCATTGGAGAGAATCTATTTATCTAGTGGGAAGAGCCTGACGTCAGGATGAGCAGATTCTCCCTGCTTCCCCGAACTCGTCTGGCTCCAGCTGTGCTCGGAGAGGGCTCTGCCCACAGAGACCAGCCAGGAAGGGGCCAGGCGCCTGCCAAAGGCTCCCCAGGGCTTGCACCAAGCCTCCCCAGCAGGCTCCCAGCGCCGCCACCCTTTAGCAACATTAGACCCACGTTCCAGAGAGACCGTAATCGCCTCTGTACAGCTCCATAGGGCATTCCTACCACGCCTGGACTCTACATTTCATGGATGGATTGCCTGACTGAATGCAGTTTCTTAGAAGGAGATGAGTGTTGCTCAAGAGGAGAAGGACGTGAGTGCTGACAGGCAGCGCTGGCCCGTGCCCGGGAGGCAGCTTCCCAAATAAGGCTGCGAAGCTCCCACGGCACAGCCAAGTGCTCCTTCAGTTCTGCAGGAACTGAGATGTCTCACGAGAAAGTGAAGAGAGCGAACACCACTCCCCAGGAAAAAAAAAAGCCACATGCCAGAGGAGGCACGTGACCAACTTCCTTCAATAGGCACAGCTAAATTTACAGTAAAGAAAACTTTCCGATTCCTTTCATGATTTGGAGGTGCAAAGTGAAGTCTTTCAGAAAACAATTGTATGACAACTCAAGACTGCAAGCCAAAAGACTCCCTTCAATATTATTTGCTGTTAGATTATTTTTCCCTTCCCTCCAATAATCCAAATAAATGCTAGGCCAAAAGGTCCCCTCTGCTTTTCCCCTGAGATCACCCGAGTTCCTGGAACTGCAGCTGCCTGGGGCTGTGCGCTCCTGCTCCAGCACTCGCTCTGCACGTGGGCGCTGAGGAGCCACGGGGCAGCCGCAGGGCTCTGCAGAGCTCTGCCACCTCCGGACTGGCCACGAAGCTCAGGGCCGGTGCTCCCAGGGGACAGCAAGCGCTCGCAGGCCACGCCGGGCAGCGGAGCCACGTCTGGTGGCAGCACTGAACCCGGCTCCGACTCCCAGAGCCTGGTGTGATTTGTGCTCCCTTCCCAGAACGCGGCTGCACATCGAGGAGCATCCTTGGCTAGCTGTTCGCCGGCTGCAGGAGAATGCAAGCAGATGCCACAAATTCCTGCCGTCCCACCCTGCAAGCCATGTTTTGTAAACTTCAGAAAGGAACAGAGGTTAAACCAAGCCTTTAAAACTGATTGACATCCCGGCGCAGCTGGAGCACGGCTTCTCGGTTCCTCCCGCTGGATGCGGCATTTTACCAAGCTGCACCGATTCTGAAGGGGTCTCTTTGGAGGGAGGCGCAGCATCAGCTGTAGATCCGCTGGCCGGATCCCAGCTGGGAGGCACACAGACGTGCAGCAGCTGCTCACAGACCAGGGAAGCTGCAAGAAACGTTGCTGCTCCAGCCAGCTGGTGGGTGCGGTTTGTGACCCCCTTAGAAGCAGCGGTCAGAGGGCATATTTGTTTCCAAAACTGCAGCCTGCTTCTGCCATCTCTTCAGTAATTCCTGTAATTATCTGAGAGATGAACTGATAATAGACGAGCCAGGAGCAAGAGCTACAGCCTGCTGGAGATTTTATTTTTGAAAGCATGACGATGTAGTTTCACTGCAGAGCTGCGATCACAGCATACCCTCAACATTCACACGCATTTTCTCCCAGGTGAGTCTAGCTTTGAGCATCACAGCGCCTGCCACAAAGCTAGCCTAGTGTTGGCAGAAAGGATGTAACATGACTGAGAGCATGCTAAGTGACAACCATCCCTATGTAAGCTGGTTATTACCTTGCACATGGCCCCAGCCTGCCACACAACAGCGGGGTACCCAGCCCTTACAGCAAGCCGTAACATCACCTAACAGTAATTAAGTCCTGCCCGCAGCCTGTCCCATGCCAAAGCACAGTCTGGAGCCTGGAGCAGCCACAGGTTGAATCAGACACAGGGGGTTCAGGGCTGGTTCAGTTAACTCCAACCTAAGCAACCGGCTCACCTGGTGGGCATCAGCCGCTCCCAGCGTCAGCACCATGGAGCGGCTAGGTGACACGCTAATAAATAAGTGGACCGGGAGCTACAGCTCATCGGTAACAGCTGCACGTAAAAGGGCAAAACGGGGTTTCAAGGTGGGGAAGAGCCGTGCCCCCCCCAGGCGAGGATGCTGCCCCACCAGAGCACCGAGGGGTCCCCCAGGGGCCGGGTGGCTTCTCCAGCACCCAAACCGAAGGCTGCCGGCACCAGCCCAGGGACCAGCGGCCACACCACGACCCCCGCCTGCTGTCACCCGCAGGGAGCACGGCACGGCCCCGGCACCCCTCGGCGAGGGCACCCCCGGGCAGTGCTGCAGCCCCTGGTGGCAGAGCCCCCCCTCAGCTCCTCCCTCCCAAACGCACCCCGCCCTCCCCTTGCAGGACCTC
>VXAA01003916.1:308521-340303 GCA_013399115.1 Anseranas semipalmata
CCGCCCCGGAGCGGCCGCTGGAGCCGGCCCCGGCCTCTCCCGGCAGCCCCGGCGGGAGGAGGAGGAGGAGGAGGAGGAGGAAGGCGAGGGGTTGCGCGGCTCCGTTCGCTGCCGTAGCGCGAGTCCATTACCAGAGCCACGGGAGCAGGCAGCGGAGCCTCGGCTCTTTGCACAGGGATGGGTGGAAAAGCGGGTAAAACGGTAAAAGCGCGGCTGGGGGGCGAGGGGAGGCAGGGCGAGCTGGCGCGGCGCGGCCCAGGCCTTGCGCGAACCCAGCGCCAGGCCAGCGCCCGGCCCCGGCCTCCTCTCGCTGCCTCCCCGGGGCGGGCAGAGCCGGGGGTGCGGTGACAGAGTGAAGACAGACAGGCAGAAAACAGAATGTGAAGTATTTTTTTATATACAGAATACAGGAAAGCTTCTGTAAAGTCTAAAACGTTACAATTACTATGTACAGTGGAACTAGCTGTTCTGCTGCGGGGAGGTGGCATATAAACAAAAGAGACAGACAGGTTACGACAAACGATCTGCTACAATAGACAATTTGAGGAACGTCATACCACATGTAGCACTGTACACAGCTTTAAAACATTGAAAATGCCATCACTGATGTATTTACACAGAATCCAACACTTTTCCTTATTTGAAATAAAAAATAGGATGGACACCAGGAAAAGAACTCATTTCTCACTGCTCATAATACACAGTAGCTACTTGTAGTGCAACCATAGCAGGGAGGGATGGGAAAAATAACTGTGGGAAGAAGAGCGCTTCTTTACATTAAATAAAACAATGATATTGTATAGATTTGCTGTATGAAAACTGTATTTCTCTTTTAATATAAAACTATTGTCACTGGCACAAAATAGAACAAGTTTCTGATTATTTTACAACTGCATGGGAACTATCTGTCAGAGAGAGTCCTCGAGTCAGACAGCGGTCGCCCCTCGCTCTGACGCGTCCTGCTCTCGCTGCAGTTTTCCTTTTAAAATGAAATGTATAGTACAAATATATGTGCAAATGCCCCTAAAACTTGAGCAAAAAAGAAAATTAAAAAAAGTTAAACGTTCTTCATTTCATGCAAACGGCGTGTGAACAGTCTCTGGGCTGACATAGAAAATCCCACCTTGGTTTGTACATTTTTGCATTGCAAGAGTCTGAGGGCGTTTCCTTACTCCAAAGCTCTCTTCCTAAAATTCCTAGGGAACAGAGTTGGACCGCAGCACGGGCACCTGGTGGGGTTTCAGAGAAAGCTTCTCCTCCGAGTCCATGTCTTGTACTAAGGCAGTGTCCCCCTTGGGCTGTTTGGTCGCAAATTCGGTAATGCTGAAAACAAACTGCAGGCAGCCCAGTTTGATGTAACTGCCGTGGTGGAGCAGGGCCGTCCCCTCCCAGCCAGCCCCGCTGCCCCCTATCAAGCTAGAGCTGCTGGCTTTGCAGTTGCAGGGTTTCCGATGCTGCCCTTGTGCCTGCGAATTCATCACAGTGGCTTCTTCATGTGGCTCCTCTTCCTGCTTCCTGCTTTTATGTCGTTCTGGAAAAGAAAAACCCACGTCAGATTCAGGCCGGCCAGAGCCAGCGGCTTGTTTTAATCAACGGGGGCTACTGCTGGGGTGCTCAGGAGCAACACCCTCCAGCTGTGAGGTTTTCAGGCATTTCAGGCAGCGAGCAGCTGATCCCAGGGCTGCAGAGGAAGGCCTCGTGCAGGCTGAGGCCTGTGGAGAGACCCCCAGGAGGTGCACCAACCCTCGTGGAGCAAGCGGCTCCGACGAGGAGTGACGTGCACCCGCTCCTGTCCCCCTCCAACAGTTCCTGATGGCATCACGTGGGGCTGGCCCTGTCTCAACACTCACTTATCACACTCTGCACTTTGGCAACAATACTGCTGGGAGGAGTGGGCGCCATCTTCTCTGAGAAGTCACACGAATAGAGAACATTGTCCACAGTCGTCCCATGCTCACTGTAGTTCAACAGCTCGTAATGTTTTGTATTCTGAAAAAAAAAAGGGAAGAGGAGGGAATCAAGACATCCAGTCAGAAAGGCTTCTGCCCACGTACCCATCGGGAGCACTGAAGCACAACCCCTCCCTCCCCACCGCTGCTGATGGTAAAATAAGAGCAGTTAAAATATCTTCTAACTTCAGAGAGCAGCAACCTGAAGCTCGTACATGGCTCATGCTCACAGCACAGCGGCATTCCAGCAAGAGCTGCTTCCCAGGATGCTTCCCAGCAGGGAATTAGGGCCAAGCAGCTTTGAAGAGAAGTGGGTTTTACCGACTGCGCTTGGACCAACAGATCTTTTGCAAATGGATTCAAGCTGATTTTCGCACAGCAAGCACACCATTTTAACAGCCACACTAGTCACAAAACTCAGCCTTAGTCCTGTGCCTAGCAGGAAGGAGGTGTGCTTTGGAAAGCAGGCACAAGGGTATCAGTATGCAGCAGCAGCCACAAGATAGAGTGGCTTGGGTTTACAGGCCTTCCGCGAATGCTGAAATGCCAGGAGATGTTACTGTGCCATGCAGCATGACACAAGCAGTGCAATGCTCAGCTGAACTCTGCAGATATTGATAGCATAGAGGAGATTCCAGGTTAGCTCACAGGAGTCATCTGATGGCTGAAGAGCTTGTCCTCACAGGACTACAGAACTTTAATCAAGTTAGAAAAACTTGCCATGCACAGGGGAGCAAATTTTCAAGTAACCTGCTAGACTGCAAACACCAAGGCCAGAAGCAGAAACTGTAGACAGAGCTAAGCAGGGGGAATTCTCTCTCTCTAGAGCAACCACAACCATAGGAAGCTTTCCAGAGTACAGAACAAGTTCATTGATTCCTTAGGATCAACCACTGTGAGGAGATGCTTCAGCTCAGATTTAAGATCTGGATCCCATTACCAAGTGTGTTCTGTAGCTTGTAGTGCACTGGAGGAATGGCTAAAGCAGTTTGTGGGTTAATCCTGGAGCCTGCACAGCAGCTGGTTGACAAATGGTGATATAAAAGACTATCTTGCTTCAAAAACTGTTGCCACACTAAGAGACATCTTCAGTGGCACTTTTATTGGCAGACCAGTCTGTTTACTTCAAGAACAAACTCATCTCTGGCCTGTAGTTAAGAGGCAACTGTAGACCTCTGTTTACACTGAGAGCTTAACTAAAACTTTAGTTAAACAAGAGGCATGAAGCAGCTCCCTGTTTTGTCCAGTTGAGGTTCTACGCAGGCAAGTAAAGCTTAGCTTTTATTAACACAGCTGCATCAAAAAGTATCGAACCAGTTCTATGATTTTTTTCTTTCCCTAGATGCCAGCAGTGACAGTGCTTACTTGTGGTCAGTCTTTGTCCACAAGCGGTTAGCCCAGAGAAATCATGCTGGCAGAGCTCTGTGCTTCAGAAAAGGGTTTGACAGAAAACGCTGACGCAGCCTTCACTGGAGTGAAACCATTCACAGCTCTGGCTCTTACTTTGTAGTCCACAAAGGAGCACCACACAAAGACAACCTGCTGCCTGCATCTCCAGCTCCCACTGCCATGCATGCCAAATAAAAAAAAAAAGACTCAGGCACTCACCTCATCATAGAATATGCAGGCATGTTTGCCGGACACATAGTTACAGTGACCATAGCTTGTAAGGCACACATCCATATCAGCTCCTGGCATTGGGGAGGACAAAAATGCTCAGTTCATTTCAGGGAAAAACTGTCAGGCAGCAGAGAACAACAGACAGAATTAAACTTCAATTAGCAAAACAACAGGGGAGCAACTGCCTTTGTCCGCACTCCCAGGACTGCATGAATAATGCTGCGATAAGCCACTGAACAAAGTTTCAGTGGGGGAAGGGAGGGCGAGCTGCAACACGAGGTATTTTGGTGTTACTGGGCCATTCGAGAGTGCCAAAGGAATCTAAGCAGAGAGAAACAAAACCCACAAGCAAACCTTAACTCTCCTCTCTATCAGCCAGCCATTAATACTCTACAAGAGCCGTTCTGCTGATTTCGATACCAGTCGGGTTACAAAGGTGCAACCCCACAGCGAAGATTCAAGTGGACGGGGAATTTCCACGTTTCTTGTTAGCAAAGAGTCGCAGCAAAATGGATCAGTTTTCTTCAACACCCACTTGGCAAACAAACGGGGAGGGGCAAGGAGAACCACCCTGAATCTAAAACGTCACCTTGGGGAAAAAGCTACTTACCTGTCCCAATGTAGAGGGTCCGATAGCACATATTGACTGCACCCCCCAAGCCCATCAGAGGATAGAACACTGCCCGGGCTTGCACTTCCTTTCTTTGCGCTGCAAGATAAAGAGAAAGTACTTGAACAATGTTATCAGCTATGAAGGCTGCCTGACGCCAGCATCCCCAGCACCAGACTCTCCAGAAAGCACAGATGCTAAGGGGGATGCAGTCAGCTTTGGCCTAAACTCCAGTTTCCCAACCCTCTAGGAATGTGTGTAGATTAAACATCTTTGTGCCGGTCATCAGGGAAAATTGTTCTTTCCAGTAACCCACACAAGCCATGCAATTGGGGAGTGTGCACAATGGAGCCACGCTGAGGAGAACATAAGCTTCCTACCACTAGCTCCTTTCTTAATCTCTCCCACGTTGGGTAATCAAAAGACCTGCGCCTTGCTGTAAAAGCACCACTTTAAAAAAATTGGTGCTGGTGAACGTCACCAACTTAACAGCTGCAATTTCGCTTCTGGTGAAGCTGCAGGACAAACACACAGGTTGAGCAGGCCTTGTCCGGGGATGAGCCCAGCTACCAGGACTTACTGGGTGCGCTCCTTTACTCTCAGGCTAGTCCCTGTGGCACACCTGACAATGGCTGGTCCGGGACAGAGCCTCCGGAGCAGCTCCCTGGCAGCAAAGTTCAAATCACGCATTCTCACGTGCCCCTGTTATCCGGGCAGAAAATCATCTTCTGTGGAACAGATATCAAACTCCAAACCACCCAGGCCTGCCAGGATTTCAGCAGCTGTCTTTTGGAGATAAGCCCCTTATATACGCAGAGCCTCTTCTGATACCACATCTGCGTGGCAGTTTTACACCAAGAGGGTGGAATCAAAGAACAGAACATGAGGATTACAAGAGATTGTTTGCAGAGTCACCTATGTCAAGAACAATGGCCACACTGAGTGGCATCACTGGACGTGCAGCACTTAATACAGCTGAAACGTGCAGCTTCCCATCTCTGCACAGCTGCCCTGCACCAGTCCTTTCAGCCGCCTGGCTCTGCTGACTCAACACGGCTCACTAAAGGTTTTAGATCTAATATTTCATCAGCAATGCTAAACAGTCAGCTGGATGCATCCATCCTGTCCAGAAAGGGCCAGGGGTTAAGACAGCATCAATCTGCCTTTCAGGAGGCAGACTGCTGAAGAATTTCCAGAAGCTGGCTGGTTCGGAGCAGCCCAGGAAAGCAGCTCGTATCACAGCCTGGTGCTGTGTCCTACAGCGGCGTTCAAAAGAAGACTGACAAGCATTTAGAGAACGTTGTGATGCTACAGCAGCAAGCAAGCAGGCAAGCACAGAGTTTCAGAA
Organism: Anseranas semipalmata; assembly: GCA_013399115.1. Lineage (NCBI taxonomy): Eukaryota > Metazoa > Chordata > Aves > Anseriformes > Anseranatidae > Anseranas > Anseranas semipalmata. The sequence goes on from VXAA01003916.1 coordinate 314,049, forward strand.
GAAGGTTACTGATACTAGCAGGCTTCCAAAGACCTTATCTTGGATATTTAGCCCCAGGCCTAGCAGAGGGGGAGCAGACAACTGCTCCCACAACAAGGCTGTCCAGTTAGTGCTTGAAAGCAGATTAAATTGGCTGACTGCATGCAGAAGAACAGGAAGCCACATTCCTCGTGCAGCTTTAGGTGTTAGTAACGCCAATACCAGTGACCATAAACAAAGCCAATGCTGAACTCAGGCCTGTGGAGATCATCAACAGAAGTGCAAGCTGTTTGTTCACTATTTGCAGTTAGTGTTTCAGCTTCACAGTGACATTATCCTGAACGGTCAATGACAATGTCACACAGACATTATGCTCCAGTTTCTCCTGTTCACACACTTGCCTAATAAGCAACCTTTCCAGACAGGCAGAGCAGGAATTCACATATTTCTCTTGCCCATCTCAAAGGTGGCAGGGGAAGGAGGGGGGCAGCAGCTGAACCTTCCCGTCTCTTGCCGTTTCCAAGATGAATAATGTACAACCTCACTACAGATCTCTTGCAGAAAATCAGAAGGTCCACTGAAATGTTACTGAAGGTGTTTTTATTGTCATAATTTGTAAAAAATTAAGTGGAGTGACCTGAAGGAGTTTCTGGCCAGTGGATATCCAGAGCGGGAAATGCAAGGAAAGAAAAACCTGAGAGGCGGCATCAGCCAGACACCAAAAGAAGAGCGAAGATCTCCTTCAACGAACAGGCAAGGGAGTGCCAGAAAGCTATGGCTCAACATAAACCAACTATTCTAGGGCTGCTCTTACCTTCAATGTGGTTTGCCACAGGAGATTGCTGATGGGCACTGACACTGCTCGCTAGAGACTGAGCTTTGGAAGGAAAAAGCTGATGTATTCTCTGCAAGGCCAGAAACTTGATCAGCTGCTCATCCAGCATATTTATCTCAATCTCTGTTAATAAACAAAAAGCAATTAGTAAAGTTATTCATGGAAAGGGCGCCATCTGAGCTGCAGTGGATTTAAAACTTGCCATTTGCTTCAACAGCAAAGACTGACAAATTCTGCAATATCAAGAATGTTACATATAGGTGGTCTATTACTTCATATCATCTCATGTGAGCAGTATGCGAGGAGAGTGTCAGCTACGGCTAGAAAGCTACAATTCAGACAGCAAGCAGAAGTTCAGGGCGACGAGGACTGATAAATTGAAAATCTGCTGTTTCAGCTCAGAACCAACAGGTCTGTAGTGGTGGACATTGCCCCTTTGGGCAGCAGGTTGGGTCCTTGCGAAGCTTCGTTACCTAGTCAGAAAGTCGAACTCTACATTACAGAGGAAAGCAGTAACCACCTCTGAAGCAGCTACATGCTCATTCTTGAGTCACGCGCTTTCATAGCAGGGTCAATTAACCAAAACAAGGTAATTCAGACAAGATTATTAACAAGCTTTAAAGCAGATCTGTTGCTGATAGCTGTGAAGTATTTCTGTTTGTAAAGCCCTATGGAGACCTGCCTTCTGGTAGCAAACGCAGGCTGGCTAACCTCTTTTTCCAAGAGCTTTCTTCACCTCAACAACAGTTAAAACAGCAAGCAGAAGAAGCAGAGGCACGATGGCCTTTCCGGATAGCAAAGAGGTAGCCTGGCCAAGCTGAGCAGTCGGGGTTCACCCAAGAAAAGAGGGTCACACTGGCAACACCAGGAAGGCTCTTCTGAAGAAGCAGGCGCTGGCACCAGCCTGCCTCACTATGCTACGGATGACTGCTGTTTAGCAATCCCCTCCTCCTGAAGTCGCTCCGCTAAGATTTGGCATTTCTTGCCAAGTGCAACAAAAGGAAAAAAAATGCCAGTCTAGGAGAAGACTGACAGAAGCAGAAATCAATCGGAAAATTAACAGACCCAGTAAAGCATCACGACTCAGGTGACTGCTCGACTACAAGATCCAGAGTTGCTGGGCTTTCTGTGCATTGGGAACACCTCTGGAGTGCAGCTAGCACCACAACGTAGCAGGGCTGCAGGTTTCTGCATGTGAATTCCACCTGGAACGCAGCCCGTGCAATAGCATTTTGATTGTTCCCCAGAAAAGCTTCAGGCAGCAACACTTCATTGGCCTTGCTGCCTTGGCAGCACTACAAGTAGGGAAGCATGTGACATTTAAGGTAAGGTATAGCCAGCCCCTCCCTCACCTGACTGCAACCCTTCTTTATCTCTGGAACTCTTCCTTAAGCAGAGGCTGAACGCTCGGGAAGCAAACAGGCAGGGCTAGGAGAGACTGATAACAAACTAAATACTCACCGCCATCCATAAATGCTTTCAGGGAATTGGTGAGGTCCAACATTGCTGCAGAGTTTGAAGTGAGTGATGAGGGTAGAGTTAAAGCGCTTCCTATGGATAAGGTGCTGGGACTGACCTTACCATCTACAGAGAAAGATGGTGCAGAGAAGATATGTCACTGTGACGTCCGTGAGACATGCACCCAGCCCTCAGGCTGCTCTCAGCTTCCAAGCTGCTCAGAATGACTAATTTTGCTCATAGCCATGCTTTGAAAAAGGCCTGAATTAGAGGCCATTAGCTTTCTTCCCCTCACAGAAGGATTAGTGTGTGCCTGGAACGCACAATCAGCTCTCAGGCTCTGCCTATCTCCTCCAGTTTCGGAGGAATTCTGCACCTCTACATTTAAGCCTCTACTCCTTGTTTGAAGAAGCAGCGATGAGAGACTGTAAGTGATGCCATACTGCAGAGACTGGAAAGATGAGCACCAAGCCCCCAGCAGCCTCAAGAGCTTGCTAAACCTAGAGAAACTTGCCAAGTAGCTGGTCTAGGTCTGAACACGCATAAAAAGCACATTTGCTGCATCCTTTTGATTTCTGTACAATTATCAACTCTGGGTGCAGTTCACTGTCTGGTAGGAATGTGACAGTCATTCACAGAATTTATTATTCACAAAATAAAGTCCTACTGCTTTGGCAGTGACTGTGCAGCCAAAAGAGGCAATGGCAAATGCCAGGAAGCAAAATCCCTTTAACGCATCGTTGATACCCGTTCTTCTCAAGTTGGTCTGATTAGAAGTAGAACTATGGTAAGCCTGAAGCTTATGGAAAAAAAACGAATCATTTGTATTTTTGTACCTGGAAACAAAATGTGCACCCGCTTCACAGACCATTGTTTAAGATGTTTATAAATACATATGCATCGTGTTAGATGTAAAGTCTAAAAACATTTACATCTTTCCCAAGAGAAACTGCATCAAAATGATGTTTTAATGTGCATTTTGTAGAACCCAAACTTCGCACTAGAAGAAATTATTTAACATCTTAAGTAGCTGCAAAATGATGTAGGGTTTGCAGTGCTTTTCAAGCCACAAGCAAGAAGCTTCCTGCAATACAGTCCCTCTTCCTCTACCTAGAGGCCTCCCAGCCTTGCACTTCTATGCAGGGCACAAACTGGCAGCCCTAGAGTAACTCCATTTGTTCAGCAATAAGCAAGGAGGCCACCTACTCTGGGAACTGCTTCCAAACACGAGGTAAAACTCAGAAGTTACTCGTAAGAAATTTTAAAAAGAACAATAAAAAGATGCTGCCCGTGTTGCCTGCAACCACCAGACCCGGACCGCTCCACCCAAGCCTGCCACTGAGCAACCAGGACTGCGAGAAGAGAAGTGACAGCTCTGTCGCTTGCTTGCCAGCGACTGCTTCAAACCCAACCTGCACAAAGGGTTTAACAGCTTGAGTTTAGAGCTGCCGTGGGGAAGGGAGGAGGAGAATGCTTTAAGTGAAAGCTTATTCTAGCAAAATTTACGAATTATGGGCAGTTACTCTTGCCCTCACCTATCAACATTTTTGACTTGATGGTTTTATACTGAAGAATGAGTATATGCTCTTTACCAGCAAGGTTTTTGGGTAGAACTCATGACAGAAGCAGTACCTCCAGTCCATAACTACCCCGTATGAACAGAGTGGCAGGTACTGAACACACTACAACTTCCCAAGTCCACATTTCTCAAACGCCAAGGCTGTGCAGCTGAAGACTTCTAACACGTCTGTACGAGAGGACACAACCATCACCAGCACAGAGATCACAGCATCAGAGATGCAAGAGAGCTGCTCTTGTGACAAGGACTGTCTTGCAATCAAACTAGTACTTTAAAGCAAGCTGGCAGTGTTAAAGCAGCACTGGAGCGGCCAGTTGTTGAGATGGTGAGACAGCAGCCAACAGATGTAAATCTGCTGCTGCTTTCCAGAACTGAACTGACCCACTACCCTGCTTCTCAGGACAGAGTTCCCCTATCAGGTATGTGCATCCCATGGCTCCCATGAAGGGACCTAGGACGGAGGAGACTTAAGAAACTTCTCCCTGCTCCCTACAGAAAGCCGAATTCCCCACTGAAGGAGGGCGTCCTGCTAGAGCCTCAAGGTTCAGAAGTAACACTTAGCTTGAACACATTCTCAGCCCTGGGGCCAAGATCAGTTGTTGGGCGCTTACCTGAAGGTGGTGCTGGTGAACAGAATCTGTTTGTGGATCCAACAGCTGAGATCCCATCTCCTGCAGCCTGGGGAGGGGTGAGAGCCCTGGTGGCAGTCAGAGGGGAGCCCATGGATCGCAGGTCTGCTGTCAGCGGCGGTCCTATCTGCGTCTGCACATTCTTTCTTTGCAAAGTGCTGGTGGTCTCCAGGCTGGCACAGGAGCTCGATATGGAAGTAGGCATACTTGTGACTGGCACAGAACCCCTTTGTGCACAAGAAACGGGTCCTGCTACGTTCTCCGTTTTGACAATGGTTCCGATCGTGTGATTCAGAAGTCCACAAGTCGCTGGGGGCGTGAGGGGCCTAGGCCACGTTTGCCGGTGAGACAAGACAGGTATTGTATTACCAGATCCAATTAGCCTCTGGGAGTCAGTCAACTGTGCTGAAGATTCGGACGAAACGCCATAGAAATGAGGACCATTTACTTTAACGTCAGAGGCTGTCGGCCCATTAGAAGTCCCGCAAGAAGACACCTTCTTGGATTTATCTATACAAGAGCTGCAGTTGACATCTTCCTGTGACAAAGTCTGCTGGGATTGTGAGGAGCTCAAGGAATTCTGGGTGGTAATCCCTGAGGTGCAGGATGACATGGAATAGAGGGAAGGTGTGGGTGCCTTGTCAGCTGCCTGGTAAGGGTTGGCGAGTGCGCCGTCTGCCACAATAACAGGCTTAATATCAGCCTTCTCTGTTTGTTCAGAGTCCCAAAGCGAAGTCATCTGCTTAGCAGATAAATGTTTCAATATGCTGCACTGGAGCGCAACAACACTACAGAGCCACTGGGAGGGAGAAAAAAAATTGCACGTTAGCTCCACAGGCAGACGGTGCTCCAAACCTCAGCAGTTACTCCATCGTTCACCCAGCTCGAAGGAATTCAGCTGCCTGACTCTGCTGCAGACCACTCAGCATCTGCTCCGATGCTCATCTAGCACCAGGAGAAGATGTACAGGAGTACATCCAAAATTAAGTACTGTTTATCCCTGTGCTGGGGACAGTACACAGGAGGTGAGATTACAGTAGAGGGAAGGCAGCAGATGATTCCTCACTCCCAAACATTTCCCTCTCTTCACATTTAAAGTGTTGCAAACTCTTTAGCTAGTTACATACTTATTTTTCACTGACATGGGCTTCTCTCCAAGCAAAACCCGCTAGCTTACTCTGTTGCATGCTGGAAAGAAATGCTGATCCAAAGCAGGGGTGGAGAGCACCTTTTCTTTTACACCAGGTAGAAGACAACCAAAAGACTTAAAGTTTTAAGCTTCATGGTGAACATGCCCACACCATATATAAGAACCTCGCCTGGGCTAATAGGACTCTGACCACACCACTGATTGCAAAGCAACATGCCTTTGCATTGTGGAATCCAGCAAGAAATTTTGTACAAGATTTAAACACTCATTTGACCTTGATTTGAAAATCTAAGGCTATCAGCAATAAAAAGCAGCCCAGAAATGTGACGTTAACATACAAATGTGTCAGAGAGCAGCCTTACGTAACCAAAGTGGAAAGTATTTCCCCTCAGCCAGGAAATAAAAATGGCATCTAGACAGAAAGCCCTCAACTCCACTGTTAAGACCAGAAGACTATTTCACCACTTTCCTGAAGTGTCAAATGAGGAGCTTTACATTTCAGCTGGAAAGCCCAAATGAAGTTTTAATGGGCAAGGGTGTCAGAAACAAGACAAGCTATCACCTTCAGACATATGATTTTGAGACTGGTTTCCTAGACAACTGCTCTGATCACAACTGAAATGGAAGAGGATCGTTGTACCAAAGCAACTACAGACAGAGTCCAAGCATTTTGACTTCATTTACCTCCTGTTGTTCTGTCTGGCTGGCTAAGTGCTCAGTGTTCAAAAGGTGCTTCTGCAAGGGTTCCTCGGGGATCCCGTTACAGATCAGCTCGCCATCTCTAATTGCCGCAGGCGCAAGTAACGGGGGTGGAAGCCGGTATTGAGACTTTATAGCATCAGGAACCTACATTGTAGAGAAAGAAGATCACACATGAGAACAATTACTCAAGAATGACTAGTTAAATGAAGTGCCTAACCAGCATTACGCTTCGTGTTTGCTGCTTTCTGACCCAGAGGAACCCTGCCGACAATACATTAGAAGTTTCAAGTACCGAGTACTTTAAATTAATGCAACTATGCTGAAATTAATAGGTTTCATTCCCTTAGGTCAGGCATGACTTCAGCACAACGTGGTGGCTCCAGTATAAAAGAAGTCACGCAAAGAAAAGGCAAGGTAAGAAGGGAAATATTTAAAATACCTATGTGGTATTCTTCAGGCATTCTGTCAGAAAATGTTCTTTGGGGTTTAACAGGGAAGATGCGGCAGCCCAGATTCTGACTCTAGGGCCACCTTCAATTGTTTTTGTGTTCCTATGCCTGTGTTAGATTTAAAGGCTCGTTTCTAATAGCTGAGCGTTTGTTGCTGGAAAAAGCTTCTTAAATCCTACATGTCATGAAAGCTAACTGCCCTGACTGCCGACTTCCAGACCTCTCACCACACATTTATTCAGACCCCACCTTCTTCCTCCTGCTCCAACAAGGCTATCCCTATTGGGCACGCTGGTTTCCCTTCCAAACTAAAATACATACATGGGGAATTTTACCAATACCTACTTGTTTACACTCACCTTCAAACCCTTTCTCTTCACTGACTGAAGAACTCTGCGATTCGGAGGATGTTTCTTATGGATTCGGTTTAAGAAATCCACTTTGACAACATGCTGAGATATGGTATCCTGGAACCGGTCAAATACTCGGCACCGATTACTCAGGGTCAAGTTCTTCTGGTTCAGCTGGGTGATCAGATAATGCCACAGTAGTTAGGGATCTGCAGGTCACTAAGGCACCCTAAGACTGTCATAACGCCTCGTAGCACTGGCAGTACAGCATCAGCTCAGCGTTAGACTATTTGCTTCCTGCAGCACTAACCATTTCTGTTAAAGGGCACACTGCTGGAGGTGAATACAAAAGCACTTAGAGGCCTACTAAGTAGCATCAATGCTCTCAGAAGCAGTTTGTCCGGGCACAAGCCCTTTGTTCCAGCCCCCTGTTTCCTGAGTATTTAGTCTCAAGTACAATGCTCTTCCACAAATGAAAGCTCCTGCTTGGAATGAAAGTTTTTTGGGTTAAGCATGCAAAGAATTACTTCCCCTATTTGTAGCACTGTGCTGCTTTGTATCACAGTTCTGGAAGCTCATCTAGATCTTAAGGAGTCCAGTCCGAAAACCAGACAAGCTGCCAGTGAGTCACAATCTGAGCTGTCAGCTTCAGTTACAGGAAGGAGTTCCCCCATCTTTACATTTTATTGCAGAGAGCAGCATCATATTCCTTTGGAGAGCGTGTTGCTTGCAGCAGGAGCTTTACAAGCGTTACAGGGAGCAATAAGAGCTCAGAAGCTGTTTTACATTTGTTGTACTTTGTCCTTTAATGGACCTGCCAGGTTCCACTCCAGCATCCGGTTACCATACTGCAATCATAGTCCTGCTTACCACCACATGTTCTATGTGATTTGGGCACATCCATCTACCCAGAGGCATGGCAGTAAGAGGTGGCTCCAGACAATCCATGTGGAACAGGAGTGGGCAATAATCACACTGAATTAGAGGTGCCACTCGGCAACTCCTGCAAAGAGATAGCCATATCTTATTTCCCATGCAAAAAACAGAATATTAACTGAACACACAGGCAAGCTCGGCTAACCACTTTAGCTTATCTTTCCCCACCAATTCCCCAATGCTACGTTTCTTGCATCTAAAATTAGGCTTCAGATTTGTAACTTGATCTATATGGACCTTCTGCAAGACCCACTCAAGGCAAAAGGACTTGCCAATGCACATGAGGATTTCTTGGTTCAAAAGAAGTCATTTGACAGGAAGAGATCCCGTTGCTGGAAAGCAGCAAGCACCTTTCAGATTCGCATAAGCAACCTCTCAAGTTGACCTTGTGCATTAGGTCTGAATGGCTTCATTTAGAGCAAAATTCAGAGACCAAAAGGAAAGCTCAGATTTAGGCTATTACAACTTTCCTCAGATGAATCTTCCGTGAAGCTGGGACATTTACTTCAACAAGACTGAGATGTTCTCAGAACAAATCTCAAACTCCAGAAAGCTACAACACCCAGTGCTCTGGGTTCTCAGAAGTCCTCACTCTGTGACAAAGCCATCAGCTGTCCCCCACAAAAGCCCACCTGAGTCTCCAGCTTAATTCCAGAAACTCACTCTGACCAGGTTCTCGAAATAAAGTTTTTTGGTTCTGCTGACATTTTGAGTTGGGATTTATTGGCACATTTTTTCCGCAGTTATAAAAAACACAGCAGTACTTTATACTAGTTTTAAGATTTACTATTTCAGCACAATACTCCTGTTTGCCTTGGGCTTGTATCTCTCTGTAGATTTCTATTTCCTAAAGGTCACCTCCTCGCATATTTCCTTCATGAACCATAAACAAACATCTCAGTTTTCTAAACAACCATCACTTTAGAATTTTTCTTAGTAGAAAAATACTGAAGGCAGGATGGCTCACCCTTTTCAGGCTACACTTTAAAACCTTTACAGCCATGCAGGACTGCAGAAGCCACACCTACAGCTGTCGTTAGCAAAGATGATTATCCCTCCCATTTGTTTAGAGGATTGTAAGCAAATACCGAAGGAGAATGGAAAAGGTAACAAGTCATTTACTTTTTTCAGCAAGAACTTTGCTCCCACGAAGGGTGCAGCTACACCAAACATCTTCCCCGGAAGAGTTAAATACCTGTTGCATGTGAAGCAGACTTTGACCGGCAAGGGAACCAAACCATTGTGGTCTAACTCGTGTTGTGCTTTCTTGACATTCTTTCCTGTGGTTTCTTCCTTTCTCCTCCTCTTGCTAGTACCTGAAAGTAAATTTTAAAAAGGCTTTGGGTTACCCACATAGCAGAGATTTGCTTCCTGGTAGATACATATAATCATCTCAGGCAGAGGCAAACAGAAAAGGCAAAAAAGAACTGTTTAAGGAGCCCTTATCAACCACCAAATCTAGCCTTAAGTGACAGAAACTGGCTTTAAAGGTAGATGTATTTTAAGCTTAACGTATAGGATGTAGCTGAAATGATTAAGTCGTTACTTGACTTAAGTTATCATACCAAGAGTCAAAACCAAGTATTCGGACAACTGGAAAATTTTTCTTCAGATTGATGATCTAGACTAGGTTGAATACAGAAAGCATCTATTTCAAGTGCTGATGGAGGTGCAGCTCCCAGCAGCATCCCCACAGTTTACATCCTGGGGAAATAAAGAGGCCACCTACTGTTGCACAGCTGGATGAGGACCACAGCCACTTCTGCACCCTCTGCTTTCACCAGAGAGCATCACTAAAGCCACAACTACCAACGAGGGGAGAGGGGGGGAAAAAAGCAAGTTGGCAGCAGGATGCAACTGCAGACACCTTTACCAACACTCGGCAACCCGTCACTCACCTGGAAGTGCTGTGGTGCAGGTCAGTTCATTCGGCAACTGGAACTGCGTTGGGTTCCTTTCCATGGCAGCAGCAATAAGAAGCTCAAAGGGTCGCTTCAGCTGGGGCTGCCCACAGTCCATTTCTGCAATGGCAGAGTCATCATCCACGTCAATTATGTCCTCATCGACATCATTCTGTTCCGAGTTGGGGGTCTCGGTGCTGGCATTGGATGTGGGAGTGCCAGGCCGGCTTGCTCTCCTTTCCAAGATCCTGGCATGCGCATTAGCCCTGATGCTGCTGCTAGACCTGTCCAACAGGTCTGCGTCACTGGTGGGGGAGGTGGTCCTTTTCCCAGATTTGTCCACCAATCCATTTACCTGCCCCAGCTCTTTCTTCTGTTCTCGCTTCTGCACGACATGAATAGGCAGGCTTATCATGGAGGCCACAAACAAAGCACATCAACCTTGACAAATAAGCAATCGGAAGACAAAGAGCATCTGAAAAGGCTTGAGCCACTTACTACGACTTCCCCCGTGAAGTCACTAAAGCCTTGACCTAGCAAAAACAATTTCATCGCAGCTAACATACAGATGACAAAGCAGCTGAAGGGAACCAAGCATAGGGAAGAAAATTAGCATGTCCCTCTCCTTTCAGGACAGCCGTATTTGAGCCCAGATCAGGACAATGTTTCACAGCATCTAGTCCTAAATACTTGACAGATCAGACAACTCTGTTTACTTTGCTAGCCAACACTGAGAAACTCCATGGTAGACCATTCATTGTTGACACAGTCTATTAACCCTGGCAGAGCATCCGAACCCATTACAGAACAAGGTCAGCTTGAGAATACAAGCACAACGTAAAAGCAACACTCTGCTATCTCGACACCAGAACTCTTGAACAAGGTGGGCAGAGAGAACTGCAGCAGAGAAAAACAATACATTGCAATCACTGAGAGATCCATTTTGCAAGAGAAGGGGCAGCTGCATGGCCTAGTACAGGCAGCTGTACTGCTCCAGTGCCAGCATCACCAATCTACTCGATCACTACGAAATGGTCTGTAAAAGGAGCGAAGTGTTATCAGACAATTTTTAATGCAGAGAATTCTTTTTGTTGGTGGTGTATTTTTTTAATTTATTTTTAAATTTATGACCTTCATTTTTGCTGTTAGCAGATGCCTGAACAGTACTCTGGAAACAACAGGGGAATTGCTTTGGGAACAAAAGGCCAAGTACAGAGTTTTCTTCAACTTCAAATCTGTTTTGGGTGTCACTTCAAGAGAACAGTTGCTAGATAGTTTGGTGCAGTTTCTAAGCCCTCTGTTACGCAGTCTTACGTACTCACAGCAATAAGATGTTTACATTGTGCAAGACAGCTTCCTGGAGAAAAGAGTGTCAAGGAAAAAAAGACAAGCCACAATCTTGCCCAGTCATCTCCTCCCCATCCTGTTCAACAGCCCAGGAAATCACAACTCACTGTGATTTCACCCTCTGCTGACGTGTAACTGCTGTGAAGTCACACTTCTAAAAAACACATTAACCAGAATCACAGCCCTGATGCCAAAGCTACATTATCAGGACACCTGCTTGACCTGCAGACCGCTCACCTCCTCGAGCATGGGAGCCCTTCCCTCTGTGCCTCAGTTCTCCCTCCCTTCCAGAATGGAAGAAAAGGAAAGCAGGTTAAAAGGCACAGCTTGACACGAACATAGCAGGCACTTCAGTTTTGCTGTTCTTAGTAGCAATATTAAAAATACCAGGACAGTCTCATCAAGACACTTTGGTTTTCTTGCAGCCCGTTCCTAACAAAGCCATTCACAACTGTGAGCACAAAGAGCAACTCTGGTGGCGTTTATGTTCGCATCAAAGGGAGAGGAAATTATGAAATAAAGGGTTCACATTTCAGATGGACAGTTGGAAGGGCTTGGAGCACATTTGGTACAAGAGGCTTTACCTTTCGGCGCACAGTGCAGCGGTGACACATCCACTCCCCTGGAGGCAGCATTTCCTCACTGAGCGGAGGGTTGCTACAAGAGAAATACAAAGCAATGCTTTACTGTTATTTCTGGAACATCTCATTTACACGTAGCCCAAGTCAGGGCAGCTCAGTCACCAGTGACGTTAGTCTTCCATGACACCCGTCTCATCTCCACAGCGCAGCATGCTCCGTGTTTTTAGAGGATAGTCTTAGAATTGAATAGCAAAGAGAAATGGACAACTCATTTGCGTGTCATGCATATACCTCCCCCTAACACTAACTCCTCCTTGAATAACTTGATTACTCGATGTAACACTACACAGATTCCTGTGCAGCAAGCGCATTCGTATATCGAGGCATTTCTAGCCCTTGAATTTGCAATGTGAGTGCAACTGAGCAAGCTGCCATGAAGTCTACCCACTGCTTCTCGCGTACTCCATCCCTGGGCACACTAACTTAATGGTGGAACCACCTTCTATCTTAAGACAACCCAAATACTCTTTAAAGTGTCATCATATACAGCTTGCCTTGGCTATGAAGTGCAAGATGCAACCCACTCATATGGATTTGCACTTACTATAAAAGCTGTATCACATCAAAATGACATTCTCATTTTGATTCTAGAAATAAACCAAAGCAAATTAGATGAAGGAGTAAGGAAGACTATTTTGAGAAACGTTTTTTCCTCAGTTAAAGGCAGAGCAGCATATGTTAGATGATACACTTCCCTTACGAATCCTACTACTAGCTCGAGTACTTTCCAACACCTCTTTATCATTAAGTTTTGTTATTTCAGCAAACTGCTGACTGTTGCAGGAAAAACATCCATGCTGTCAGATAAACAGCTAGTTACCATGCAGCGTGGCTTTAAGATATTCTTTAAAAAGTTCTGCCTGTTGATGCTAGAGATAATTACATAAAAACTCTGCTAAGCAAGTCTCCTCTCCTGTGCTGAACGCCCAACGGATGCACCATGACAGGACCTGGAAGCTCCTTTGCTCCTTTTCCCATCTGCAGCAGCACTGCCTCAGCTACAGCGGGACTGACCGGGTTACAAGGTGATCACTTGTGTGGCCACCCCAGGCTCCCACGCTTGAGCCACAAAACCAAACACGCTCCCTTTGTTCAGACCAAGTCCCAGCGAGCCTCGCCCCACGCGCGCTGCCACTGCGACAAAGCCTCCTCAGGTACCGCAGCCGCCGAGGGTCACGCTCAACCTTGCAACGCTTGGCCTGGAAGACCAAAGGAAGAACAGAACAGAAACCAAACCGGTATCGGCCTCAGCACTTCTGGTGTCAGGCTCCGGGGAATTCAGCAGAGCCAACACATCTGGCAGCCATTTTGAGGAGCAGCGCAGGGTTTCAGAGGCCTCAATGTCCCAGGCGCTCCAGAAACACAGCGCTCTGCATATACGCAGAAACATACCTGCAGCTTATGTTTCTCATTTCCTGGAGGGCTTGGATGAGCAAGAGATCAGGCTCTAGACAACAGCACCAAAGCCTCAGCTACCGCCTGCTTTACATGAAGCCTCAAGTGCTGGGCTGAAAGCTCCCCCCACGCTCATCTCCTGGTAATGGAAGTGCGGAAAGGGGGTGGAAGGAGCTGGGTGGAACGAACGATCCCCATGCGCTCGCTGCACCGCAAATCCAGACTCAGTCCCAAGCAGAGCCCCGCGACAGCTCAGGTTTTCCTCCTGCTGGAAGCAGAGCTCTCAGGTCTGCAGCTACAGTCAGTACGGATTCACCCGGCCCCATCTCCGCCTCCCCTCCCAGCACCCCAGGGACGAAAAACCCACAGACTTTCATTTGTTCCTAGTGGATCTGAGCCCTCTGAAGCTACTGCCGAGCGTGCCTGAACTCCTGGAAACACGTCTGCCCCGTTCCAACGCACGCGCAGCGTGCCAGCCATCCACGCGCTGCCAGATGCCTCCGGGCATTTGTTTTAACTGTTACCTTAATCTTACGCATTTTACAATGAAACAATTAATACCACAACGAATCCTGAGAGGCGCCTAGAAGAGTTAGAACTGGTTTCTTCTTAAATGTGTACGTTATTGTCTTTTTTTTTTTAATGTTTGAACTATCTGCTCAACAACCACGGGATCCCACGTACACAGTACCCTTACAGGACAGCTCATCCAGAGAAGGATTTAAAGGAATGCTTCTTCCCAAAGGCCTGTGAAGGAGGGGAAAAGACGAGCGTCAGAGCAGCAGCAAGGTTTTTGCTCTCAGACTAGCCTCCTGAAGTTTTTTGCTCGCTGTCAAGGCCTAACTGCTACAGCAAGTGTATTAAAAGACTGATTCTGCTTCTCCTGGTTAATGAACTGTTCATCAAGGCAGCTCGCTGCACTAACAAAGACTGATGAATGCTGTTCCTGGACTGCTGGCCTCTCCGCACAGAAAGAGCATTTCCTGGGTCTTAACATAAAGCCAAGGAAGTGCTAAAGAATGCTATTTTAATTGACTAGTTATGACCACATTCTTCAACCTTTTACTCTGAGCATAAGAGAAACTAATTTTCAAATCCGCACAAGATGCTTGATCTTCATAACCAAGGTAAGAATTAGCACTTTGGCAGGAACACCATGGCCGCTTTCTCCCTATCTTTCATACATTCATTAGCATGCAGATCTCCAGCCGGCAGCGTTTGCTGCCAACATGACCTGTGGCTGTACAGCACCAACTTTATCTTCAGCTACAGCGCATCTCTGAACCACACACCCCTCCGCTGTACTGCCCTGCGCAATTTTGCCGGACCTGTGCTTCAGAAAGTTCCCCCTTTTGTCATCACAGGCAGGAGCGGTGGCCAGTGCTATTTTACCTGGAGGGTTTGGTGTGACCTGAATCAAATCTGCTCAGAGGACAAACACAATTCTGCATTTAAGACAAAGACAGATCCAAAAAACCGAGTCTGACTTTCAAAGGTAATATCCACACAAACATCTGGAAGAACAACTTGTACAAAGCCTCTGAAAATTAAAGGAGATGTTCATCACTGCCTACTCAAAAGCCACTACACCGATACAAAATTGCTTGCCGCAATACTAGTCTAATGGCTTTTCTGAAAAAAAGCTAAGTAGCATCTCTCAAAATTCATACCAGATTTATGTTGTCAAGACTTGCTCTTGTAAACTTTTGGACTAGCTCCCATGGTCTCAATATTATGCAGAGCCTCACTTAAATAAAATTTAAATAGCTATGATGAAATCAAAAATCTTCAAGAGTCATCTGTGTGTTAGGAGTTTTTAATCAAGCAAACAATAGCATGAAGCCACTCAGCTTTTCAATTTCACACTCTGGAGCTCTCATACATCAGATGCCTGATGTTAGTCTAAATCCCATAATTACTCTTCACTATGCTGACCCCAATAAATAAGTAAACAAATGCTCAAAGAATGGCACCTTCTTCAATGCAAACCGGGCCACGGCTCTCAAAGGAACCAGTCACAAGCAAACCTGAAGTTATTTACACACGGCGTGCCTGGTGGCCATCTCGCGTCGCAGGCACGCTGACCCTGCGGCGAGCGCGCTCTGGACCCGTGGGGCTGCAGCCAGCCGTCAGGCCGGGGTAACGGCGGCAGGAAAACAACCCGGAGCCTGGCGGAGCTTTCTCCAACAACGTGCCTTTGATTTCAGTCGTTCTCAGCAATCGGACTTAGCGGTATTTTGTCTGTGCAGTGGGAAAATAGTAACCCTGTGAAAAAAATCTAGGTAAGAACACTTCCTCAGGCGCTCTCCTTCTCAGAAATCTTCTAATTACCTCACCAAGACTCAATGACAGGCTTATAATGAAGGGTGCCGGTTACGTTTGCCAGTAAGACAGAGGAAGAAGCGTTCGGCTCTTCTATTGGACTCCTATTTATCCTAATGATGGATAGAGGTACAGCTGTTCTACCGGCTTCATAAAGAACAAGGCTCCCTGGCTTCCTCCAGCAGGGCCTCAATGGCAGCCGTAACTAAAACAAACAAGGAAACCAACCACACTGGCTGTGCACTACAAGCGCCCCATTGAGAAACAGAGAAAGTTGCATCATTTACACATTCAGATCTCCGGAGCAGTTTTGCTGAGCCCAAGTTCCACGCTCCTGCTCACAGCTGCTCCGAAGGTTTAGGTTTAGGTTCTCCCCTGCTGCAACTCTCTTATCTTCCTATTGCAAGTCTTGGACCAAAGAAGAGTTTACTATTTTCTGTGAAGAAAGAAGCGAGACTTCATTACCTTAAGATAATTTGTGGGAATACTGTCAGCTCTCTCCTCCATTCCGGTAGCGTCAGGATTACTCCTTGGCACAGACTAATCAGTGAAGGTCTACAACAAGTTCTTCAAACTCCATCTGCTCATTAAAATGGATAAAGTCCTGACACTCAGGAGTACAAGAAACAATCTTCCTGATGAACACATGGATTTCTCGAGCACCAAAGCAGAGACCACCAAACTTCAGACAAGCTCAGCACAATTTCTGTTCTTCACAGACCTCTAAGCATGACCTGATCACATTAAAACTAACAGTTTCGGGAACTTTCTGGTCTCGAATAGGCTCGCATGTTTTATACGTTATACCTACTTAAAGCCAGCAGTGCGATTCACGTTAACTGCAGAGCATCAGCTGCTATACTTCTATCTGTGGCACAGACTCCCTTCCCCTGAGGGAACCAGGGGAAAGAAAGCTTAATAGCAGCCAGCGTAAGTTTGTTTACACTGAGGTGAAAGTCTTGAGCATGTATATAAAAAGCAAGGAGAGGCACGTATATCCAACAAGGAGACCGGGGCACCGCTGGACAGGTCAGTACACATCATTTTGGCTGCCACTAAGCAAGGAAGGGAACAGAAACGACTATTTCACACACCACCACTTACACCATTATATGGCCAGACAGAGGGAAACGAGACGCATGCAAGGAAAGATAAAGGTACCCTAACACAATCTGTCCGCATGCCAGGACAAAAGCAGAGGAAGACGAACCCTAAGAGTTTAGGACATAAAATCGCCAGGCATGCTATGTCCCAAAGCGCCATTCACTGCGTGCTTCTTTCTACCTTCTAACACAGCCAGCGTCCACCGCCGCAAGGGCGAAACGTTGTGCCGACCAGTGGCTCAAGGCTCTGGCAGCAGCACCACGATGCTCCTAGGAACCGGGTACCGCTCCGCGAGCCAAAGCGCTACCACGGCGTGAATCAGGGCGTTGTGCGACTTGCGAAGCCAGCGGGGTTACTTGCGTCCCTCCTCACGCCACTCCTGCCAGCCGGGCGCTGGGGAGAGAGCACCACGCACCACCTTACCTCGCTGCCCCTCCTCTTCATCACCAGCACTCCGGCCCCTCCGTGTGCCCGCGGGAGACCCTTAGACTCGTGGAGAATCGGTAAGGTTCTCTCCAACACAATCAAGTATAACTTTTGTGTCTCAGGCCTGACCGTCGGGAGCGTCCAGCCAAGGGGTTGAGCTGCACGTAAACAGGTGACCGCCTGATGTAATGGGTTACTTCTATTCATAGAAAGAACCTGGCCTACAGAGACCATTCCCCAGACAACCCATTAGTTATTACCCTCATTAACAGCTGATAAAAAATTAAAGGAAGAAGTGTCTTTTAAGATACTGGATTTCCATCTATAAAAATAAGTACATATCTATATAAGTAAATATGAATGAAAAAATGTGTCTACTACCACCTGTACCCTCTCTAAGTAGTTTTTTGTTTTGTTTTTAAACTAGTTTGGTTGGTTTTGAACTCTGATATTCGGGACATACCTGCTAGTGAACTGTCTGGCTTTGTATTTATAACCAGAAATCGCAGAAGTCAATGGGAAGACTTGTTGATTTTGGAAAATTTGGGTCATACCCTGAAATTCAGACATTTTACACATCCCATTTCTTTCCCATGCATCACTCCTTATGCCCGTACTGCAGACAATAGTAACAATAGCCTGAATTCAGTGGCCAGATTCATTATTAGGTGTTCAGATCTTTATAGCACCATCTTCTTAACAGATTAGAAGTCATCTCCTCAAAGCAGGATGACACATAGGGCAGCAACAGGGAAAAGAAAGAGGGCTGAGGAACAACACAGCTCCGGTGAGAATTGGTTCACCCAATTTTGTCTCTAAAGAACAATAAATGAAGAGACAGCTCTGGTGAAAAAAATCAAAACAGGTTTGAGAGGTTTCTGAAAGGTGAACACATTCAGCCCTAGCGATACCGAATGTGTTCAAAGGAGACGGGGCTGAAAGGATGGAAGCTATAAGGTGGCAAAGAGAGACCAAAAGAAGGGGAAGCGGAACATCAGAAGAGGCTGAAACACGGACCCATAAAAGCAAAACTATGGAATTTGCTTTCACACAGACACAAGTGAAGTATAATTCTGACATCTACATGTGGGCTAGGTTTTCCCAAGAACACTGGGGAGGAGAGGGAAATGAAGAGCAATACAAATAGTCCCCCAACCTCAACAAAAAAGAAAAAACACAAACCAAAAAGCAACCTTAAGGCAGGCTATAAATCCTTTTCTGCCTTTTCCCGATCACCTTCATATCCTGCTCCTGTTGCTATTCTAGACTGAGATCACTGGGAAGTTCACATGACGCCTTGCCCCAAGTCAGAGGCTGTACAGGCAGGTGTTTCACACCAATCACTGCCGCTTGCCAGAAATTCAGCATGGGGTTTTCAGCCTGCCAAATTGCATCCTCAGGCCACTGCTTTCTGCAGGGTTCAAAGTCAGTAATCTCCAGCTCCATCTCGTTTACTTCAAGTGACTTGTGCAGAGCAGACGTCAGCAGAAGTAGGTTAGAGTTGGGTTCAGGCGCTAGATTTCCCCCAGCTGGCTGAGATGCGTTTTGTACTCGAGATCTGATACACCAACTGGAAGAATAATTTACAGAATTTTTTCCTCTTCTTTTTTGACTATAGGAAGCATTTTCTCCATACTCTAAAAGGGTATGTAATCACATTTCTACCAATGCTTTATTAAAGAGGAGGTACAATACTACTGTTATTCAGCTTGCAGAGTTACTAGACGCTGGAGCATTCCTTCAAGAAAGCTGGGCAGACATCTAGCGCGCTGCGGAGCTGCAGGCAGCGTAGATCCGACTACCATAAGAAAAAGCCGGCTCCGACAATCTGACTGTGCCGTAAAATCGCAAGTTTAGCCAGTACCTCGACGTGGCAAGATACTTTTTGCTTACACTCACTTCTTTTGAATCCAGTACTTCATACCCCTAGAACAAAGCCATATTATATTCTGAGATGCATTAGCATTTTCAAAAGTCCAAGCTTACTTCCTGACTGGTTAAAAAAACAGGTAGTCATTCTCACATGTGATTTATATTGCAACAGGCAGCATTCCCTCAATGTTCAGACTTTGCAACGCTTGCTTTCAGGAAGATACACCTCTTTCCTGCTCCATAAGGAACTGCTTGCTTGCTTCGCAGCAAATTCCTGCTCCTTGCTGCTAACAAGGGCTCCAGAGCACAGGAAAAGCTCAACAACCTCACGCGTACCACTGAGTCAGTCTAGAAACAAAAACAGTTTAACATCCACTTGCAAGGGTCAACAAACAGCAGAATCAGTGTTAGTGCCTTTAGTATGTAAAAAAAAGTCTCATTACCTGCAGTACAACTGGAAGCTGAATTGACTAAATGTTCCCTACACATGGAGACAGCCAGCAGCCCTGCGCTCCACACAGGTGTTCGTCACACTACCACAACAGCAGGCACAAACCAAGTCATAAAAGGGCAGTTTCAGGGGGCAAAATGCATATCTGGCCCTTACTCTTCCTTTAAATATAGAGTTTGCAGTTAAAAATCTGCAGCTGACGATAGCACGGGAGCACTCCCCGTCCAAGGGGTCCTTCACACCAGCTGTAACACAAGTACAGCAGGTTAGACACGTTGCCATTACAGCTCCCCATACTATCTCCACCTAAAGCAACTTTGGGAAATGGAGAGAGGGGGGAGAATTATTAGTACACAAAATGGTGGAACGCTGTGAACACAGTGGTCCTGCTCCCACTCCCAGCTTTAAGATCTGCAGGCAGCTGTACAATCTTAACAGCACCAAGCTTGTGTGCGATAAATAGGCACAAGGCAAGCTAAATTAAGGTGAATGTATTTACAAGATAGTGCTAAGATCTCCATAACAAACAGTCATTAGCAGATTAGTATTATGAATCTAATCCAATTAAGAATTTCCTTTGCAAATGCCTAGAGGAGCTGGAATTCCTATGGGAAGACCTTTCCACATTTTGAAATGCTCCCGTGAGTCACGCCTGCAGGTCTAACATACCAGGAAAGACCAGCTCCGGAGCAGCTCATGGAGCCACGCACGCCACTTCCAAGCGAGCCGCTGCATCCAACCGAACTTCTCCAGGAGCCAGCTCAAAAATCAACTCCACAGCAGCACAGAACAGATTCTCAGTTCCACAAGTCCCAGTCAACATACAGCTGGCACCTTCCCAAGCAAAGGGACGGAACAGCTGAGAACTTTCCTTACTAACAGCCTCACACTGTGCCCTTTTGAACAGCTTCAGATCATTATGGATGTTTGACATAATGCCGGTCTATACAGCAGAGATGCCTGAAGACAAAGCCTAAGTTAAGCAGTTAAACATCCTCCCCTTGTTGATTTTGACAGAATCCCCAGGGCGTGCACGTCTCGCCGCTTTGCGCTGATGCGGAGAAGGGCAGTGATTCACAGCTCCATCCCAATGCCCAGCCCGGCCGCTCTCTTGCCCACGCTGCAGAATCTGCTCACGCTCAGTTTAACACGAGCACATACGTGCACGCGCTGGCGAGAACCGTGATTTGCAAGTCCCCAGATTAGATTCGTTCATGAAGTCCTTATTATCGGTGGTGTTCTGGTGCCCTCAGCTTAAGGTCACAAATTTAGGTTGACCTTATCTGGTTTTGCACTGAGAGATTTAGGACGAAAATAAGGAGAGAGAAAGATTTCATTGGTACAACTCTGCTTCACAGAACTGCCAAGACCGATCATGTTACCACATCTGCAGACACATGCGCAGTGACCCGCTGCACCGAGAAACCAGGCCAGTGCAACTGCTTCCTTCTGGTTTAGGATCCAGACTACGCTGGCCCCAACAGCACCGCAATACCAGAACCAGAGTGCAGGAAGGAAAGCTGTTAGCCTCTTTTCTTCCCCTCTTTTTCCTAAAGATATGCTGTTTTAAGAAACTATCAGCTAAGACAGATACAGCTAAATTAATGCTTTGAACAGGACAGCTTACTGCCTGATCTTCAAAATGCACTTTTATAGATATCAGGGCAGGCTTTTGCCCAGCATTTAATGCAAAAAACAAACCAAACCAGAAAACCTCAAAACAAAAACCTTTGCCGCGTTAAACTACAAGCTTTTTTGAAACTGTCAGAAGTGCCGAGGTGTAGGAGTCACACCAACATTTAACTCGGCGTATGGAAGCTGCGCTCTTCGGGTCAGTCAGGCCTGGAGCAAGCCTCTCGGGCAGCCTCCTGGACACCCTGCTCCTCCTCGCAGGGTGCTTTGCTCCTTTCAAAGCCTCACCTGAAACCCTGAGACAGCCAGAGGCACCTTCGGGGCAGGATCAGCACAGACAATAGACAGGCTGATGCTCCCCTCCCCTCACCCCCTCGCACAGAATGGAGGTTTATGTAAAATCAAAGCTAGACCAAATGCCGAGATAAGGCAGGACATTTTAGACCTGAATAAGGTAGGGAAAGAGTTACTAATGTCCGACCAGTTAAACACAACTTTTTTCCATTCTACGTGCAAAGCATTTAACTGATGTGACTCATAGAATATATGCAAAACTCAGGCTAGCTTAGCTTCGTCTACTTCTCTTTGCAGCTCTGTTACTCCAGTTCTTCGACAACAGCACTCGGGAGAAGACTGCCAAATCGGAGAGGAAACGGAGCCAAACGCTCCAAATATAAACACGAAGAGGCAAGTGTTGCAAAAAGTTTGATGGAACTCGCAGGCCCCAGTAAGGGTTTGGCGTACTTCTCCCAGCCCAGCTGCGGGGAGACCCAGCACATACGGGAAGCCTTTTTGCTGGGCAGTGTCACGGCATCGATATTGTCTGCGTGCTGGAACGGGCAGCTGATCGGGTTTAGACAGCTCGGGTCGCTGTGCCATGCTAGCAGTGCCTCAAAGCCAGCAGCATGCGATTTTAAGAGGGGCTTGAGCAGCAGCGTTCAGCAAGGCGAGCAATTTTGAAGAGGGCTCCTCCAAGCCGGAACGCGGGCAGCGAGACTTGAAAAGAAGCACAAAACTGGTCTGTGTTAGTTCTCCCTCCTGGTGCCGCTCCCCTCCCCCAGCCCGCTAACTCAACTTTTCCTCTCGCAGGATCTTTCTAATCCTCCGCTGACGCTGTAACGAATTTGCAACATCACTCGCTTTGCAAACCAGCTTCAATGTGAACTCTGTTTACCACCAGCTAAAGAAAACAAGGGGAATTGTAACAATCACATAGCCAGGAGGAGGATACAAATGGGGAAGAACAGCAGAACTACTGGAAAAGAAAATTGTTTTTCAGTTGTGTGAAGATGGAGCATACACCCTTGCAAAGGGCCCGAGTTCGGACAGACCATCAGAAGGAAGACGCACCCCGCTGCATCGCCCCAGCAGCAGGTTACGGGCAGGCAGCATAACCGCAACCAGACCCAGGAGCTGCAGCTTGGTTGTTCTGTTTTCAATAAATACTAAAGAGAGAAAACCTCTCTGGAAATTCAAACCTGAAGACAGTCACCTGACTGGGATATTAATCCAAGTATGTCCAAACTAAGTATCTGGAAGGGGTTTTACACTTCCCGTATCCCTCCCACCAAGCCAGCTGATCCGCAGCAGGCTGGTAACGCCAGCAGCATGCCTCCTCTCACCAGTACCTGGAGCAGTTTTACACTGAACTAGTGATTCTGAGATGGCGTTGTGAGAAGAGCCGAAACCCCAACAGACGAATTGGGAAGGCACTTCCACCCATGCTAACGCAGCCATTCCCACGGTGCATCAACAGAACTTGTTATCTACCATCAGGGGCATGCCATGCTATCAGACTCGGGAAGTTTTGGGGGTCTTGGCCGAGTGCATTCTGTTTTCTGTAGAAGACGACAGGTTTAGGGACTAAACTGCTTATTCTTATTTCTTCGCCAACCAGCGCTAACTAAAACGATGCCCTGCCCACCAGCACAGCCGGCTGCCCACCAAACCCCGGCACCGCTCCCAGCCACAAGCACCACGGCAATGGGTGACCCACGCAGCTCCCCCCGGCTTCTTTTCCCAGTTAAAGCAGAGCGCCCAAGCTGGAGAACCAGGCGCTTATCCGAAGAAGCCGACTTGCTCGCTGCAGGTGTGTACAGCGCAATGCCAACGAGCCTTTTCTACACAGGAAGAAACAATTCTGGATTACAGGCCACTGAGCCGGGTTTGTCTCCAGCCTTCTGCATTAACTTGGGCTGATCGCACCTTGTCATTCATTTTCTTTTATAGTATGGCCTCCCCTATACAGGATTGACTGATTACAATTCCTTGGCCTATTAAGAGCTCTTTTTTTTTCTATATTGATAATAAATGCAACCTGGTACTAAAGCTTACAATAAATATTTAAAGAACAGTTAAGCTGTTGACACAATTTAGCTACTATGCCACAGCAGTATATTTAAACTGCTATTCAAATTACTTAAAACAAGCATTGCATTACAGCTGCTATTCTTTAAATAAAAAAAAAAGGAGGCAGAAAGGAAGTTGCAAGTGCTGCCTTTATGCCTAAGTTTATATCCAGAACGGAAGTTTACTTTAAGCAAGATGTAGGAGGTAAAGGGAAGAAAACACGAAAATAAAACCCAAGCATCCCTTCGGAACAACCTGGTCCGCTTGGAGGCCTCGGCCGCGTGGCAGAGAGGCAGGATGGGGCTCAGGCCCTCAAGAGAAGCCCGTCCAACAGCACGCAGCCATCCCGGGTTTGGGCTTCTGCTGATCATCATCGAATGCTCGCCCGGGAGATATCCCAAGGAAGGTAACAGAAAAAGTGAGAACGAACAACCAGAACTGCGCCTCCTGCTCCTGTCCTGAAGGGTGACTAGTTAGCCAAAGGATTTTTGTAATTACAATGCAACCAACTCGAGTACAGCCAAACCTCTGCAGATGCCTGATTTACATGACCATTTCCCACTGACTGACTACAAGAAACTTGCCAAATTAAGTCATGAAATTTAGCCAGATTTAGCCCTGCATGGAGTGGACTCGTTTACAGCTAAGGTTAACCAGGACTCAGAGTCAACTAAGAAACTTTGCAGCATTAGTCACAGGTCTTCCATCTGAAAATCTGAACGTTTTAGCCATCGCTCCAGCCTCAGTAAGAGAAGGCTCAGGATGTGTTCGGCAGCATCTGAAAGCAAATGCCGAGTTTTAAGCAACTACGCCCAACATAAAGAAAAAAAACCTTAAAGTCCACCGAGAAGGTCGGATAAAACCACGTTAGTGTCATTCTAGTAAATACAGAGGATGTGCACCACCACCAGCAGCACTTCCTCGGGGTAGGAGGGATGATGTCATGGCTGCACGCCACAGCATTGTTGGGTTAGTCTGGCTATACGCTGCTAACGGGACACTCCCTGCAGAACTGTGACCGCACACTCGGTTTTCCTGGTATCAGCAATCAGTTTAATAAGTGTTCAGAGACCTGCAATTAGCATATAAACACAGCATAACCACCGAGCAAAAGAAAAAGAAACGGAAAAAAGAAGAGGAGACAGCTGTAAGAGGGTAGCAAACAAAGCTCCAAAGCATGAAAGAGAGGAAGGAATGTGGTTAAAAAATCTCCCCTAAGGAAGAATACTCTGTACGCCCGAGCTCCAGCTGTTTGACTTGCCCCACTCCCTCCTCCACTCCATTATCCACTCTGGCTGCGCTAATTTAACACAAACCACCAGCCTGTGTCAACTGTTGAACGAGCGATACGGGTACGGCAGCCTCTGCTGCATCTGGGCTCCCGGTGCAGAAAGGAGGAAACTTCGGGGCAGAAAGTTCAGGTGCCTTTGCCGGGTCGCTTTGTGCCGTGAGCTCAGGAAGCGCCGAGGCAAGGACCGCGAGCCCTCCCCGCTGCAGCCTCTACCGACCAGCTTTGCAACCGCCTCCACGCGCACCTCCGACACGGCACCGAGATTTGCATGCAAAAAGATCTGCCTTCATCAACAAAGCCGCGCAACTCCGAGCAGGAGGACCCAGCTACCCCGAATTCACAGCAGTCACTCCCATGGATGAGATAAGCAGGTCTACAGAGTCAGGAGGAAGGAAAAAGGAGGGAAAGGAATGAGCCGGGCCAATTTTAAACTCCGGAGCCCTGGATTTCCACAGGGAAGGTGTTTTCACAATTGAGATACTCAGGGAGTGCTGCGAGGGTTTGGAAGTCATATATGCAGCCAAAATGGCGCTGAGAATAAAAATATAATTTAAAGGAAGGTCGCCATATTGTAAACAGTGAGGCAGGGAGACACAGAGACAGCAACCTCCATTATTCCCAGCAGCTGCAGCAGCACGGAAGCGCTGGGAACGTCAGGCCCGGCGCGGGGACGCGACCGCGGCTTCCCCCCGGCTGGGACCCTCCGGAGGCCCCCGAGCACCGTTCCCTCGGCGAGGGGCGAGGAGGGGAAGTTAACCGCTCGGGGGGGTGGAAGGCCTGCAACGGGCAGCATCAAAGCAGCCAGGCCGCAGCCTCGCCTCTCCTCCAGGCCTCCCGGCCACCGCTCAGCACATAAAGAAAGGAGGCTCGCAGCCCCGGCAGCACCCGGGGGTCGCGCTGCCCGCTCCCGCCAAGGCGCCGTGCCGGCTTTGCACCCCGGCTGCTGCGGGTCTGCTGCTTCTCGCGGGGGACGGAGCCCGGCGGGGTTCGCGCCTCCTTTTTTTTGTTCCTGCCCCGTGCGCCCGGCCCCGCTTCCCCCCTCCCGGCGCAAGGCAGGGATCTAACGGGAAGCGGGAGCTGCTCCGGCGGCGCGGCCTGGCCGGAGGGAAGGTGCCTGGGCTGGGACAGCCGGACCCGGAGGGAGATAGCGCCGAGCCTTACCAGCACTGGAGGTGGAAAGCGGCGGGGCAGTGATCGCAGCACAGCAGATCCCCTCCTTCCTTGCAGCTANGCTTTGCCAGCTTTCGTGGTTAGTGCCCCTGCCACTTCGCCTGGGCTCCTTCTCGGGCCTCCTGCTCTTCTTTTCCCCATCTTCGCTCTTGGGGGGAGCCAGGAGGGCCTGGATTTGCTGCAGACGCACACACAGAGGGCTCTGAGGGGCTGGGCCGGACCCTGACCCCCATCGCCCTTCTCCCCGCTGCCCTCCCGGACCCGCGGGCCCTCGGGACCGGCCGGGG
>VXAA01003918.1:12494-34791 GCA_013399115.1 Anseranas semipalmata
AGAAAAAAAAACACACACACACAGAAAAACACTTCAGTTTCAACAAAAAGGAGAAAAAAGGTAATTTCATGTGATCCAAAGATCACTAAACTCTTTGTGGATTTTGTGTTTACTATGCAATCATTAGTAATCCTTGTATCCTTTTGTCACTTTGATCTCCTATGGCATACATCCAACACAAAACCCTATATATTTTGGAAAACATTCAATATAATTTTTTAAATTCTGATTCTCAAGCCAAAAGTTAAATCTGCAAAAGTGTGTGGAACATACCTTTTGGGAAAGTGCATGTATTTGCCACAGTCTTATCACCAACTTGTAGAAAATAAAAAACTCAGTTCCTTTCACTTCCTACAAACAGTTATACTGTCACACAATTCCTTTCATCTGATCAAAACTAGTCTATGACAGGCAGATATGGAATTCCGCTTGTCTGACCAGTTGCTGGTTACCTTCTCCACGCCATTGACTCCTGACTGCTCTCACTCACTCTCTTCATAAATGTCTCATTTAAAGCTATTTTCAAACCATGCCAGTGTTTAATTCTACCCAGATTCCTCTCTACACTGAAGTCTCTACATACACATCACATATATCTGATAGAAGGAGAAAGGAAAGTACATAACGTATAGGAAGGCCAGAGGTGGCTTTTTTCTCCTCACAAAAGTGTAGAGACAACAATGTCTTCCATGCATGAGGTCTGGTATGTAGAAGCTGGTATGTAGATTCTTCTTCTTACCTCTGCAGCTCCTGTGCCTGCACTGTCGCTACACTGCAAAGCTGGTGCTGCTGACAACCCATCTTTGTTTCCCTTGTTTTCCAGGTTTATTTTTCTGATCCCAGCAGTCTCTGGCTGGAACTGCCCTGGCTCACCATCTGCCACACAAGAGCTAGCGCTGGCACAAGGAAGGCAAATGTGGTATTTCCCCTCTGTTTGACTTTGATAGCTTAACCTCGTTGTGATACTGAAGCCCTGGGAGTAGTACTGGCATGATAGCATACCCAGAATGAATTTCCCTAATTTGAACACTAGTACAGAGAGTTCTGACTATTGATGTCCTCCCTCCAGGCAGTCAGGTCTCCTTGAGCTCCTGCCTGCTTCTGCCAGCCCAGCAGCCAACAATGCAATGCAGTTGTTTTAGTCCTGCCTGGCTCTTGCTGGTGCTACTCTGCTGACCTCTTCTTGCTTGTTCTAATACTAACGTACACATTTAGTTTTCGGGAAAAAAAAAAAAAAAAAGTATATGTATGTAAAACTATAAATATATATGTGTATATATATGTATAACTATAACGGTATACTGGTCTGGTATGAACAGGACAGTATTACTGATCTGAGTTTTCCTTATTCCTAGCTATCAGTTGCTTCCAGACAATAAAATTTGAAAATCTATATTCATTTGGAATAAAAGCATTGAAAGTTCTGACTGGAAGGACAGATATATATTACAGGAAATAGGATGCTAAGATAGGATGTGTTTTTAGAGGTTTTTTTTTAGTTCCCTAGAAAATTGTATCTAAACCCATCACAATAAACTATTTTAGAAACTTACTTTGACCTCATGCTACCTTAAAATAAAATTTCTCCCAAATCGGATTTCCACACCTTATATCTCAATACAAAAGACAACGATTTTCCAAACAGAAATTATTTAAAATTAAATTGATAAGACTTTTTTCCTTCCTGCATTAAGGAAAAGAGTACCAATGTACTCTATTAAGGGATTTAGAAATGGCATATAAATTTATTTTAAGATGTCAGAGCAAATAACATCTGGAGGAGGTAATAGCTGAATAGAAATTTGAATGTACTTCTAAGTCAATATGTACACATAAAAATTTAGTTCAGTATATTCTATGATAGACTAACCAGGTTATACACACATGTACTGCTATAAAAATCTATATATTTAGCCACTTATGCCATAAAACACATTTTTAAAATATATACAATTCTCTGAAGAATTTGATAGTTAACTGCAAGCTGTATTATGTCAGCATAGAGCTTGAGGTCGGTTGGAAATCTCCAGTACCTGCTTATCTGGAAAAAATCCGTCTCTGAGTTTTCTGCAGGTTTTAACTATTGGCAGAAAAATCTAGTGTACTATCTGCAAGACTGTAAATGCAATCTATGTGAAGATAACACCTTGCTCTTGAAGGAATTCCTACAACTTCTGTCACTTTCAGCACCTCTTTGTTATCCTTAGTACTAGCTCTCTGATTGCCAGACTATTGTAGCATCAATACTGAAAATTATTTCGAAGCTGTCAGATCTGGATGTAAAAATTTATCTGGATCTTTGTAATTCTATAACAGCATTCCTTGATTGCTGGCTCAGTTTTCAACTTAAAACTCAAGTTTATTCGTAGATCTTATCATTTTTGCCTTAGCACTTTGATTTGAAATAAACAGTAATTTAAAACCACCTAATAAACAAAGACACAGAAACTTGCTTAAATTTGGCAGAAGCAAAAAACTGTTGTAAAAATTGAGTTTGCTCTTTCTGCAATTACAGAGGGCTTTACAAATATGAAAAGAAATATTTGTCACTCCCTCTGACAATACTACAATAATAGTCTTGTAATAGTTTACCAAGAGCACTGTAAATAGGGATACATTAAAAACTTGCTCGGGGTCATTGGCTGGGACCAACTCTGGCCTTATCCAAAGCCCTAGTTATGTAGCTGTGAGCCTCCATTTGCACCACAAAACATGTTTGTGTTATTTGCAAAGAAGGGCCCTAACCATAAAAACACTCTAAGTTCAGTGTCTTACCCATAGGCAACTCTGTTCAGTAACTGGGGGAAGAAAGTAACATGAAGATGATGATGTTGAAGGGTCTCAGGTGAAAGCTGAAAGTCAGGAGCTGAGGATGCAGCAGATGCTAAAGCTGAGAGCTGGGCACATCGTACCTACTGTATGTTAATTAAATTGACAGGGATTCCCTGAATGTGGAAAGGAGGTCAGTGGACAGGACATAAGTATGGCAGCTTGTGGCTGGGAAGAAGGCAAATGAGTGGCTCATCCCTAGCAGGAGAGTGAAGGAAATTCTAGGATGTGTAGTTTCCTAGTTTCCCTTTGGCTCTTAGTACAGTGCTGCCCTAGAGAAAGAGTTTGCTGCTCTGTCTGAGACTTCCTTTAACTTTGAAACTATTTTTAGCCTCTGTTTGCATCACTTATCTCTGGGATGACCTTAACAAAAAATGTAATGAGATGGATGAGAATGACAGGGTAATTGAAAGTCCCAGTGTTTTGAAGTGATTGCCTTATAGCAGCAGCAGAAGGTAATACTTGTCAAGAGGGTTTTATATATATATAAGTATATATATATATTGCTCTTTCTTTGGCTAATTCTTGTTACAAAACTGAACAAGGGAAAGAAGGTAAAATGTCTCATAATCTCATTCAGCAGTCCTTGGTGAGTGCCTCTTTTCACCACAGATCACCTATGTGCTCCTGACTAGCCAGACATTATTGGACAAAGCTGTTTTTACATTTATACAAACTGTAAGGCATCTTTATGCCAAGCACCTCTGGACCTATGTCTAGATTTCACTAAGGGATCTTCAGTGACTTCTTGCAGCTGTTTTCTTTCCCTTGAATACCCCCTCTGTTACCCAGCTGCTTAACGCTGCTGTTGATCACAAAGGACATTTGAATCAGGTTCTGATGTACAGCAAGTCATTTATGTTCAGAAGCACATTTTGTATATTTATCCTTATTTCTTCCTCAGGATGAATGCATTGTTACCATGAATCCAGCACAACACCCAGAGTGAGAAGTATGGACTCGGTATGGAGATCAGTAGCCTGTGTTTGGGAAAAAAACAGGGCTATTCTGCAAATAAAAATAGATACAAAGAGCAGCAAACATTTTCCAAGCTTTTCCAAACTTTCCATGGGTGTCCTCCATTTAGGAGATTTTTCATGGGTAGATGATTTTGCCTGCAATTTCTAATGGTGTTAACAGCAGATGTGAATACTCAGCACTTAGTACTAATTTGTAATGTGGTAGTAGCTTGTATTCCATACAAGGGATTAGCTGTTGTATGCATATTAGTATGTTGCATGCAGAGGCAGCTGTCTCTGCTTGGGATGTGGTAGAAAGCCCTATGAACTCCTTTGAAGATGGAAAACTGATACAAGGATATGTGGGTGTCTTGCCCAATTTTCCAGTACAGAACATTAATTACATCTTGTTGAGAAGCATGACACATCTAAAGCTGTGTCTGTACTGTAGGCTGTATCTCAGCTGACTGACTCTGAGACCAACTTAATTTGTTTAAACTTATTTTGCATTTCTCTGCACTGTGGGAGTACAGTTCGGGTACACCTGGAAAAGCTGGTAGCTACTGCTATTAAACTTCCTCAATTTGGAGATGATTATGTCACTTAGCCATCCACAGAAATGGGGGGTGAAGCTTTTCCCTCAGCAGATAGCAAATTCTCCATTGTTTTTGGCACCCTTTCAGCAACAACTGCTCTCTGGCTCACTCCAGCCCTCCCACGCCTTGCAGACTGCCACAGACTGGCTGCAGCTAGGCTTGCCAGCCTGCTGCTGCCACTGCACAGAGGAGCAAGGGAAGTGCTGCCCCCGAGTCATTCATCCAGACAGCACTTCATACCTTTCAACCCTAATAAAAACAGAATTTCCATAAAAACTTAGAAGCCTTAAAGATTCATATATTTTATGGATGACAGCACAAGATTCAAAAGGAAAAAATGCCTTTTTTTTTTTTTCCAAAAAGTTGTATGCAGTCTGATACCATTCCAGCACAAAGCAGCAATACAAAAATCAAGCACAATTCAATCATGCTGACAGTCTGGATTTCATTTCTGTGCTAGGGAACTCTACATAATCTTAAATAGTTTCAATTTCTTCTCATCTTCTCCATTTTTCCTTCGATTCTCCTGGACTTCCAGTAGGAGCTGAGCAACAGCAGTTCTGATAGACCTTATGGCAGCAGAGCCTTTTAGCTTTTCATACTTGCAAGTCAGATTGAGGAAGATGCTTGACACTGTTTTCATGATTAACACCACATAGGGCTGGTTGTTACACAATACACAGCACTAGCACAATATTTGACATTTTTCTTCTGCACTAGACCTGAACGTACAAACCAGTGTTAACATTAAAAGTCTGAACTGAATCCACAAAACCAAACTAGATTATTACTCCTCTCCCATGTATAGGCTGTTACCTATGGTATATGGAAATCCTCATTTCTCTGTGGTGTGCTCTTTGAAGATATTGTTTGTCCATTGCCATCTTCGCTTTTCCCAATGGAAACTAAGGTTTGTGATTACAGTTCAGCTTGTGTAGCGTGGCACATAAGCTAACTTCTACAATATTGCAAAAGTCCAGGAAGATTAGGAAAAAATATGGCAAGTTTAAAGCAACTTATCAAATTTCTGGAACTGAGTTGGTATTTAGCCCAAACAATACCTGAAGAACATTACCGTGGAAGCATAACAAATCTTACATGGATTTCTGAGACAAAAGCTAGCCTAGTTTACTGTTCTGATTGCCTTTGTCCTGATATTTTCTTTCAATTCTTGCACTTTGCTATTGTTCAGGGAACTACTCATCGCAAGACCAGTTTTATTGCTTCTTTCCCTCTGTAACTGCTTATCTATGTAATTGCCTCTGACTGCCTTCAATCTGTAAGAACAACTTTCCCTCACCATCAGGTGAGCCACATTATTTATAAAGTGGTAAGTTTTGGAACCTCTGTAAAGGAGTGACTAATAACGCTATAAGCTTGAGCATAAATTTACAAGATACACTCATCTTTTAGCAAATCCTAGACCTTAGCCTGAAAAGAAGCAGATTTGTGTCAAAAGGTGGTGGTTGCTTTACAATGTGGACAAGCATCTGCCAACATACCCAAAAGTAATTCACTTCCAGTTCAAGGCATCTCTAAACCAGCTCCTATTGCAGGGATGGCTGCCTTGGTTGCAGATGTCCACTGAGTTCCTCTTCCACCAGAGTGCAGCCAACAGGCACAGCAGTTTGCACAGCGGTTTCTGGTCTCTGCCTTGAAATCTTGTAGGTCTCAGAACTTCTTCTGGGACCATCAGGGTCCTCTTTGAGGAGCACTAGGGTGCCTTGCTGCTTCAGGGAAAGGACAGCAGGAGGCTGTGACTTCTAGCAGCCTCCAGCTTCTTCTAACAATCTCTGTCAGTTGTTCTTCATCAAAGCATGCCTGAAGAATCTGTCCCAGCTGAATCTAGGTTGAGGGTGGGTCAGAAAACCATGCCTTTTGCATCTCTAAGGTGGCTATATACTTGTGCTTGGAGCTTGGGGGAACAAACAGGAGTAATTAGAAGCCTACATGCAGTAGTAGAGCTACTAATCCTAATTGTGTCATGGAAGTATGGTGGGATAGCTCACATGACTGCACCACTTCCATAGGTGGATATAAACTCTTTAGGAAGGACAGGCTGCTACAGAGAGACAGGAGTCTCCTTTTAGTTAGCAAAAATGTCTGGAGTTCTACCTTGGGACAGACAATGAGGTAGCTGAACTCTTATGGATGAGGATAAGAGGGTAGACAAATAGTGTGGTGGGTATCTGCTATAGACTACTTGACCAGAAAGAGAGAAATGAGTCTTCAGACAACTAAAAGAAATCTCCCATTGACAGGATCTGGTCGTCATGGGAGACTTGAATGACCCCAATGCCTGCTGGAAGGACAATACTGCAGGGCACAGGCAACCTAGAGTGTTTCAGAAGTGCAGTGATAACCTCCTGATACAGATGATCAAGCTGCTGAGTTAAGAAAGGTGCTCTGCTGGACCTCCTATATACAGACAAGGAAGGCCTGATCAGATATGTGAAGGCTGAGAGCAGCCTTGGCTGTCCTGACTACAAGATGGTGTAGTTCAGGATCCTGAGAGGAGAGGCTAAGGCAAATAGCAGAATCACAACTTTAGAAGAGACTCTGGTCTGTTGAGGAATCAGCTTGGAAGGATCCTATCAGAGAACATTTTGGAAAGAAGAGTCAGTGAAGATGATTGTTCTTTTCTTCAAAGAATCATCTACTCCAAGTTCAAGAATTGGCCATCTCAACATGTAGGATGGCATGCACATGTGACAGGATTACTGCTTGGATGAATAAGTAGCTCCTAACAAAACTCAAACATAAAAAGGAAACAGACAAGAGGTGGAAGTAGGGACAGGTGACTCAGAAGGCATACAGAGATGCTGTTTGAGTGTGCAGGGACAGGGCTAGGAAAGGCAAAGCCCATTTGGAGTTTAATCTGGCAAAGGTCATGAAAGTCTTCTCCAGGTATATCAGCAACGAAAGGAATACTAGTTAAAATGTGGGCCTTCTCCTGAATGGGTTGGGAAAAATGGTGAAAAAGGACATTGAAAAAGCAAAGGTATTGCCTTCTTCATCCCAGTCTTTAATGGTAGGATATCCAAGGCACCTGCAGCCTGAAGGAAACCTGGAGCAAGGAAGACTCATCCTTGATGGAGAAGGGTCACTTTAGGGAACACTCAAACATGGGAGGCACACCTGAGCGCTGAGGGAGCTGGCCAGTGTTATTAGGGGCCATGCTGTATTATCTCCAAAAGGTCGAGGTGATCAGGGGAGGCTCCTGACAGCTAAAAGAGAGCAGATGTCATCCTTATCTTCAAGAAGGCCAAAAAAAGTTTATCCAGGGAAATATAGACTGGTCAGCCTCACCTCAGTCCCTTGGAAGGTGATGAAGCAAATCTTTCTGGGAACAATTTTGAAAACATTAAGGACAAGAAGGTGATTGAGAATAATGTGTGGATTTAGAAGTCAGCACACTTGACTGACCTTGTATCTTTCTATAATGAGATGGTTTACTCAGTCCTGACTTCACTGAGGTTTTTGACACTGTCTTCTAGAATATCCCCATAGACAAGCTGATGAAGTATGAGCTAGGTAAGAAGATGGTGAGGTGGTCTGAAAACTGGATGAACTGTTGGGCTCAAAGGGTTGTAATTGACAAGGTGAAGTTCAGCTGGAATCCAGTAACTAGCTGTGTATTCAAAGGGCTGACACTGGGCCAAATATTGTTCAGCATTTTCATTATTGACCTAGATGATGAGACAGTGCACCCTCAGCAAAGTCTGCAGTTCCTGCAAAAGTGGGAGGAATGGCTGATGCACCAGAAGGCTGTGCTGTCATTCAGAGAGACTTCAACAAGCTGGAGAAATGGGCCAACAGTAACCTAGTGAAAATAGCCAAAGTAAATGCAGAGTCCTGCACCAGGGAAGGAATAACTCTAGGCACCAGTAACAGCTGGAAAGCGACTTTGCAGAGAAAAACCTTGGGGTCTTGGTGGACAACAAGATGACCATGAGCCAGAAATACACTCTTGGTGCAAAGAAGGAAAATGGTATCCTGGGCTGTATTTAGAGTAGAGTAGTGTAGTCAGCAGTTTGAGGGAGGTGATCCTTCCTCTCTGCTCATCACTGGAGAAACACCTTTGGAGTACTGGGTCCAGTTCTAGGTTCCCCAGTGCAAGGGGGATATGGTCATACTGGAATAAGTCTATCAAAGGGCAATAAAGATAATTAAAGAATGAGAGCATCTGTAGTATTAAGAGAGGCTGAGAGAGCTGGGGTTGCAGACAGCTGGGGTTACTCAGCCTGGAGAAGAGAAGGCTCAGTGGAATCAATGTCTATAAATACCGGGTGGGGAAAGGGTATGTGTACAGGGAAATGCAGAGAAAACAGTGCCAGATTCTGTGCCCAATGATAGAACAACAGACAATAAGCACAAATGAAAATACAGGAAATTCCATTTAAACATAAAAAATGTTTTTCCACGAGGGTGGATGAACACGAAAACAAGTTACCCAGAGACATTGAGGAGTCTCCACCCTTGGAAACATTCAAAACCCAGCTGAACATGGTCCTGGGCAACCTGCTTTGTGCCATCGGACTAGGCGATGTCCAGAGGTGTTTTCCACACTCAGTAGTTCTGTGATGATATGACCTGTAAGTATTTCTAGTACTTTCGGAAGGAATGTTACAGAAGCTGGGGGAACTTATTTTAAACTTGAAATGTATTATAACTTATGGATAGTATCTCATGTCAGCTTGGAAGTTACTATATGAGTATAATTTGGTGAATATTGAATGTTCACATCATATCCCTCCTTGAGAAAGATGCTGATGGCAATCATAATGAGAACACTATCAGCTGCTTCTTTGAACTGATCCATTTATTTTCATTGTGATCATCATAAACACTTCACAACAGTAGTATTATGACAGTCTTAACTAGGGATATTTGTTAACATTAGGAAAAATCCATTTTTCTTATTCTTTTCCTTTCCCCCTTACAAGCATTTCCACTGATAGCTGTGGGAGAGGAAAAAAAAAAGTTGGCTGACCAGTTGTAAACTATTTTTATTTGAAACTGTTCTTATCTGTATTTGATGTTGAGATGCTCATGGTGATAAAAGATTACTCTGCTGTTTGAGCCTTACAAGATCATGTAGGGAAGCACACAGTTTGGAGCTGTTATTGTTTGCCCAAACCTTACAGCATAGTTTACAAAACACACATTAGTGATGCATAAAAAAAAAAAACAAAAACTTTAATATCGTAACTTCTGCAGGAATAAGCAGGACGCACAGTTAGGTTACAGAGCTGTGAATATTCTCTGGATATTTTGAATATGGTTTTTTTTTTTTTTTTTCAAGGTAAAAAAATACCTTGGCTTTTTCTAAAACTTTTGGCATTTTTGTTCAGTTATGCTTGAGGTTTTTCTTCACTGAGGACAAAGGGAAGTTTGTAAGACAGGTTTATTGACTGTCTAGAATACTTTATATTACAGTGTCTCTTGTCACCTACACAAGTAATCACATGTGTTTTCAGCTTAGTTCCAACACTTGCAGCCAGACCAACGTCTGGGTTTTTATTTCAGAGTGTCTGGGCTCTGGCTGAGAGGATTCAGAGCTCCACTGAGCGTTCACTGCTTCCATACAGAGCACATAGAGAACACATGCTTCCCACATCTGCCAGGAATCAGAACTGTTCTCAGCTCTGACATGCTGCATTTCTCCTACTCTCCTAAAGCATAAAAGGGTATCCTACCAGCCTTTCTCATCTGTCCACCACACTAGCTTTCTTCATGCCACATCACTGACCTGTAGTTCAGAGGATTTACTGTGCCAGGCATAGGAGGACAACAATTTATTTTTATTGCATTATGTCTCCTATCTACATTGAAAACCTGGAGAATGGGACAGGAAAGCAGCCTTACCTGATTCATAGGTGACACTGTACCAGGGTAGCGTCAATATGCAGTGGGTTAGGTCTCTGTTTCAGAGGAAAGGGACTTTGGAAAGCTAGAGGGATGGGCCAGGAGAAGCACTGTGTGTTTCAACAGAGACAGATGGAAAGTTTTACATCCAGGACAGGCTAACCTTGTGCATTAATACAGGTAAGGAAATGATAGTTGATCATTAGGCTAAATACGTTAGCAGTACGTCCTTGCAGTATGTAGGCTGACTGCACACCGGGCTATTTTATGAAGAGCATAACCAGTAGGTCAAGGGAAGCGATTATTTTCTTCTACTTAGTGCTTCTGAGACCTGCTCTGGAATGCTGCATCCAGTTTCACATATGCTCACCCCTTCCTCAGTACAAGGGGGAAACTGAAAAACTGGGGAGAATCTGGTGGAGGGTGACTAAAATGGTTTAGGGGCTGGAGCAGAAAGTATATAAGAGGAGGCTGTGGGGACTGAATATGATCTAGGAAAGAGAAGGCTAATGGATGGGGGCAGGAGCTCTACAGTTCTAATTTACATACCTGCAGACAGAAGACAAAGCCAAATTCTACTCAGAAGGATACATCACAATAATATGAGGTGAAAGTCACAATTTACAATAGCAGGAATTCTGACTGCAGTAACTTTCTTCCTTGTATTCAATAAGAAGGTTTAACTACTGGATCAAATTGTCCAGTGACAAGGTGGAAGCTCTCTCCTCAGAAGCTTTCAAAACACCTGGTAAAGCCCCGAGTTATTTGATCTAACCTTGAAGTTATTCCTCCTCTGAGCAAGAGGCTGGATCAAAGACCTCTACAGTCCATTACCACCCAAAGTTTTGGATTCTGTGATTCTGTGATTGGAGTACAAGTTACAGAATAAAAAATCCTTTATTTTGTGTTAAATTTTTCCTTGTTCTTTTTTTTTGTTGTATTTGGAAATAAGGATAATTCTCTTACAGTATGCCAGCGTGTTGGCAGATACTGAGCTAATGAGGTGAAGTGCTTCTAAACTGTCAGGATGGAGAATGCCAGTCTAAGCTTTCAAATTTCTCCCTCACCCCTAAATAGAAAAAAAAAGTGCTTTGTAAATGGCTGGAAGTGAGGGGTTAGCTGCTTCTTTGGTGGGGGAAATTAGCAGAAATGGCTGGAAGACAGCTCTCCTAGCAGCACAGAGCCAACATGAGTAGTCTGAGACCATACTTGCAGAGCAGAATAAACAATGCCTGGCCATAGCCTGCTATTCTCACAATACATAGCTGCTGCAATAGTTTCAGGTTTCTTTCAGGTCAGCAGCTAAAAGATTCTTAGAGCTGTTCCAGCCTATGCAAAAGGAAACAAATTGGATGTGTGGTCTATGAATGCAAAGAGCCATGCTGAGCCATCCTTCCCAGTAAGTGGTCTGCACAAATACAGAATGAACACATGTGAGCATCAGTATGTGTACTCTCCTAAACATTTTTTAAAAATTTTGATCCATACAGAGGAGATAATGACAATACACACCCAAGAGAAAGGGTGGATCATATTGCTATTTTTATAACTGTCATAATTCATGTTTATTTGATATCATTCCCAGTCAAACTCTTTTGGATGAAATTAACTTTCCCTATACTCTCTGGGCTCAGTAGTTAGAAAGGTGAATAAGTTCAAAAAACTCCATCCCAAATGTGTACATATGAAAAGGCAAACAGATGTTAGAGGGGATTAGATCAAGGGAGATTTTGGTTCTGCTATCTCTACTGAAATAAAGCCTTAATATACTTTGCATATATATATATATATATATATATATATTTACATACAAAGGACACAGAATTAGAAGTGAAAGCCTCAGTAGTAAAAAGAAATATATAAGCAAAATACAGTAAATAACTTACTGTCTTTTTCCATAAGATTTCTGTTTACTTGCTATTTGGCATGGTGACAGACATTTCCCTAATTCCCTGTGACTTCACAAAGAAAGTGATATCTGGGCATATGCAAAGCTGATTATTAAAGCTAGACTGAGTATCTGGACCTAACTCAGTGTCACTGTAAAAGTCCTTAGGACTGCAGAATTTTAGCACTAAATGGATATAATTCATTCTGCCAGTGGATTCTTATGATTTCAGCTTGTATGACTTGTTCAGACATTTCAGAACAACTCTAAAATGTTTTTAAAGTATTTTGGACAAAAGAGGTGTTCATTATTTTTGATGCGTTTAAAATATCAAATCAAAGATGGGATTCTGTCTGACCAGTCTGGTGGCCTTCTACAATGGATTGACTGCATCAGTTGACAAGGGAAGACCTACTGATGTCATCTACCTGGACTTCTGCACAGTCTTCAACGTGTCCCCATATGATCTCCTGATCTCCAAATTGCAGAGATATGGTTTTGAAGGGTGGACCATTCAGTTGATAAGGAACTGGCTGGATGGCCACACCCAGAGAGTGGTGGTCAATGGCTCTATGTCTAGGTGGAGGCTGGTGATGAGTGGCGTCCCTCAGGGGTCTGTCTTGGGACCAGTGCTGTTTCATATCTTTATCAATGATATAGACAGTGGGGTCAAGTGCACCCTCAGCAAGTTTGCAGATGACACCAAGCTGAGTGGTGCAGTTGATACAACAGAAGGAAGGGATGCCATCCAAAGGGACCTGGAGAAGCTTGAGAAGTGGGCCCATGTGAACCTAATGAGGTTCTACAAGGCCAAGTGCAAGGGGCTGCACCTGAGTGGGGGCAATCCCAGACATGAGTACAGACTGGGTGGAGAACACCTTGAGAGCAGCCCCGCAGAGAGGGACTTGGGGGTTCTGGTGAATGAAAAACTTGACATGAGCCAGCAGTGCGCGCTTGCAGCCAACTGCATCCTGGGCTGCATCAACAGAGGCATGGCCAGCAGGTCGAGGGAGGTGATTGTCCCCCTCTACTCTGCCCTCATGAGGCCCCACCTGGAGTGCTGCATCCATGTCTGGGGCCCCCAGCACAAGAAAGACATGGACCTGTTAGAGCAGGTCTAGAGGAGGGCCACAAAGATGATCAGAGGGCTGGAGCACCTCTCCTATAAGGAAAGGCTTATGATGCCTGAAAGCTGGTGTTGTTTAATCTGGGGAAGAGAAGGCTCCAGGGACACCTCATTACAGCTTTTCAGTACTTAAAGGGGGCTTATAAAAAAGATGGCAAACAACTGTTTACTTGGGAAGATAATGATAGGACAAGGGGGAATGGTTCTAAACAAAAAGAGGGGAGAGTTAGATTAGATGTTAGGAGGAAATTCATCACGCTGAGGGTGGCAAGGCACTGGAAGACGTTGCCCAGAGAAGCTGGGCATGGAGTGCCCCATGGGATGCCCCGTTCCTGGAGGCGTTCAAGGCCAGGTTGGATGAGGCCCTGGGCAACCTGATCTAGTGGAAAGTGTCCCTGCCCATGGCAGGGGGTTTGGAACTAGGTGATCTTTAAGGTCCCTTCCAACACAAACCATTCTATGATTCTGTGATTCTGCTGGCCAAAACCAGATCATATAGATCTCTATGACAGACACTAAAGTTGGAACTTGTTACCCAACTCATTACTCGTTATTTGTCCCCTTTGCAGTCACTAAAAAGAAATAGAACTAATAGACTGATTCATCTCATCCAAATGTGGGGAGTCACAGGTTAGTCAGCCTGTTCCCCAGAGGTACCTATTTGTCTTCACTGCCTGTGAAAAGAGTGTAATGTGGACATCTATGCTGCTGAAAATGTGTCAGTTGGTAAGAACTACACCTGAATGCAAATAGCTTCAACGCATTGGACTTTTGAGTACTTAATTCAAAAATCTAATGTAGGACTTCCAGAACATACTGGCAATTTTTGTTTTAGATATGTCTGTTCAAGCGTCCCACTCCTATCATTGACTGTCTCCAACAGAAAGCGCAAAAGATATAGCAAGACTTCCACACAGGCATAAACCTAGCTTTTGCCTCCACCTTCTCTTCCTTTATACATGTAGATATCTCATCCATTATCCTTCTCTAGTCCACCTTGTCCTTCTAATCTTCTGAGCTGGCCATTCATTTGCTTCCCTGCTCTTTTTTTCTTCTCACTAATCTTTGAATAACCACTTAAATGTGTTTTTAGTCTCTTTTTATGAAAAAACAATACTCCAATGTTATTATTTATGTTGCTATGGAACAACATATCCATTCCAGAGTCTCTCAGGTAAAATAATGCTTTTCAATCCTCAGAGGCCACTTCCACAATCTTTCTCAAGTATTCCTATGCAAAATTTCACAAAATCAAGGACTGATTGAGGTTGGAAGAGCCCTCTGTAAATCATCTGGTCGAACCTTTACTCAAGCAGGGCCTGTTACAGCTGGTTACTCAGGACCATGTCCAGATGGCTTTTGATTATCTCCAAGGATGGAGACTCCACAACATCTCTGGAGACTTTCAAGTAAAATTATGTCCTCCTCTTTGATGTTCCCCCAATGCCTTTGGTAGTGTTATCTCTGTTTTTCTTGAAAACTTGTCCTCCTGATGGGCTGTGGGCATCTAACTTTCCTTGGCAGTTTTTCTATTCAGTTTTTCTCTTTGTACCTCAGAGGATCTTTCTACTTTTTCATTTCCAGTCTCTGTGAACAGTCTACCAGATCCTTTTGTTCCATTTATTCTCATTCTACTTTCTGCAAGTAACTCTTTCTTCAAATGTGAATTAAGTTGCATGATCTGAATGGACAACTTGCAGTTGTTTCTCCTCCGTTTGCTTGATCCTATCTTTTCATATTTCCCAGATTCCCTGCTGCCTTTCCTCACTCATGTTGACAGTCAATATGGTGATCTTGCCTGGTCATAGCTGTGATCACTTATACACTAGATCACTGTATCTAAACAAAGTCAAAGTGGTTGTGTTCCTTCCATCTACCGCGTCTGGGATATGTCCCTTCCAAGCCATCATCAGCTAAAGCTCTAGTCCAGGTTTTCCTCATCTTGCAGTACTATTAAAACAAAAACAAAAACAAAAACAAAAACAAAAACAAAAAAAAAAACACCTTTCTCTGGCTTTCACAAATGTAGTCTTATATATCAAATCTGATCTGAAAGCTATTGCAATGTCCCATCCATTTCTCCTTACTTGTGATCTTCCTTGCCATATGTGCTATCACATCAGCTTGCCTTCATTTTAAGGACTTTCTTGTCATCCTTTTCCTGAGTCAATACTGAAACACTACTTTCGTCTCCAGTCTTACTACCACTTTTCACCACCAATTTTTCAAACTTTCTGAATTTTAAAGCAAGTGATTTTAATTTTTTCACCATCATGCCCCTCATATTTCATTTAACAATCACATATCTGTTGTGCTATTTCCCTTGAAATCCCTTCTTAAACTTTCCTTCCCTTATAGAGAAGGAAGCTGGCCATTGCTATGTTGGTGATATGCTGTGATTAATTTTGTCTTATGACTTTCTCACAGTCCCTGATTTCTCTGACTGCATTTATTGTTTCCTATACTGCATTCAAGTGTAAACTCTCCTGAAAGAGAGCAATATTTTTTTTTTTCTATTTCTCAATGCCATGTTATGCAAAAGGGCTTGGTCCATGAATCAGGCTTCAGTAGTCTATTAATAAAGACAGTTCAAATTTGAAAATATATTTATAATATAATTGTGCTGGTTACATGTTATAACATCATTCTTACCAATTTATTTGAATAATATTTGTGCCTGTGAGCTACCAGAAAAGATTTTGATCCTTTTCATGCATGAGAGGAATGCAGTCAGATTTTGTGCCTTTAGTTCTGTGCCATGGTGATTGAAAGTGTTATTAACATCAATGGCTTAATAGTACAGCAGGTAATAAGACAACACAGCTAGAACTGATTGCTAAAATGTATTGCTAAACATATTAATCTCTTTCTGATTTATTGCTGTGAATCAGTGCATTAGAAGAAACATTCTGTTGTCACTGCCATCTTCAAATATTTTTTCTGGTGTGTCTACAAAATGTGTTTTTTTGTGACTCTGGTACTTAGATGTTACTGC
Source organism: Anseranas semipalmata (assembly GCA_013399115.1). Taxonomy (NCBI): domain Eukaryota; kingdom Metazoa; phylum Chordata; class Aves; order Anseriformes; family Anseranatidae; genus Anseranas; species Anseranas semipalmata. The sequence goes on from VXAA01003918.1 coordinate 28,756, forward strand.
AATTTAGGCACCTAATAAGTTAACAAGAGTTGAAATATGCACCAAAGGATTATCAGTGGCAGTGCTTGGCTGGAACTGTGTTGAAGTCTATGAAACTTCAGCAGTTTACACTCACTAAGGATCTAGTAGGCAGTCTGCAAAAAAAGTGTTTCATGCTGGCTCCTTTACAAGTGTGGCAGTTCAAACAGAGTCTGGCAGTGGATTAATAATGTGACTCATGGATGTGACAGTCACTGGGACCTTGTTATAGTCAGAACCAGACTGGAATGTAAGAACTGTAAATCACAAAATTGTCTGAAAATAAATGAAATCTTATTGAACCGATGACAGAAAACCAGTTTAAACTTGTGACATCTCCTGAGCTTCTTTTATCAGGTTTGTAAGATTTAAAGGGAAAGTTCAGGGTGAGAAGGAACTAGTGAGGAGATTTTTTTTATTATTTTTTATTTCTGTTTTGTGTAGATGATGATTTAAAGTGTACATTGTTCATAAATCTTATTCATATCTGTATGTTTTCATACACTCATATTAAAATTCATATGGTTTAAGAACTGTGGTACCCAGAGGGATCATAAAGTATGTTCACTTTTTTTTCACATAAAGGGAGTAAATCTCTAAGCTGGATTTTATCCAATGTTTCTTTTTTTAATTCTGTTTTATTTTTTTAAGGGCTCTGCATGCTTTAACTTTTATGGTAACTTATAGTCAATTGATACATAAAGAAACACTGAATTCATTGCATGATAATGCAATTGATGCAACCTAGTATGCAGTGAGATGATGTGTTCCAAGTGAGGAAAACTGTAGAACAAGGAAATAATTCTTTAGATAGCATAGTAGTCTACTTATCATTGTTTGCCAGGTATCTCTTAATTCTGTGTTTTTGCTATGTTCCTTTATTTTTCACATTTTCTTCTTCTGAAGACTTGTCCGTATGGGGTCCCTTTCCAGCAACGATGTTCTTTGAGGGAAAGCAAGTATTCAACATAACTTGCTTAGTATTACTAAGTATCCTGTAGAAATCATCATGGTTGTGCTTACTTCAGTCTAAGCAGCTGAGCAATGGCTATAGCAATCCAAAAACTATCAGAGAGTAAATCCACCCAAACTTTCTTAAGCACAGACCTGCTTCCCGCTCTTTCAGTTATAGAGGGAAGGGACCATCAATTTATGGCAATGTTTGAAACAGTTCTGTTCTTTCTTACCATCAACCAGAGTTGTTAACCCACTGCCAAGTAAAGCATTATCTATATGTTAGTTCCTTTATGGACACATGGAGAACATGAACTGTCATGAAAACAAGGGTTTTCAAAACTCTTTGGAAATTAGATCACTTAATTTGTCAATAATGCAAACTGATCCCCGATTTTCAAATGAAGAATGAAAATTAGTTCTCTTTCAAAAGGTTTGGGAGGTGGAGAAGGAGTAAAATCTTCCTGTATTTGAGGGATGAAGAGAAAGTAAACTGGCTGATATCTTTTCAAGATAAGTGTGGAAGCAATTAGCTATTAGATTTGGCCTTAAAAGAGCTCCACAGGGAAAGAGTGCTCAAGACACATATGTGCTTAGAACAAGAGGTGCTGTTATTTCTAAGATTCAATGACTTGCAATCCCGAAGTATTTCAGCTAGAAAAAATAAAGCTCAACTTAATCTTTTTATTGCGGGTACAAATTTTAAAAAGCAGCAATAATTATTTATATGTTTTGACCTTTCAAATTATCTCATCCATATATCTCTGCATTGCAGTCTTAACTTCTTCATGATTAGTAGAGAAACACTGATTAGAAGAGACATAGTTCTTAAAATATCATTTTAATTTTAAGCTGTTACTTAAATAATATTTTCTCACATGAACCTGTGATTTCAAAGTAGTGGTTTTAATTCATCTTTGGGTTAAATGTCAGCTTGGCTGATGAAGTCTACACTTGTTTAGGCAATTCATTAAAACATAAAATTTACTTTCAATACCAAAGTAAAAGAGGAGGGAACTTGAAGGTGCAGAGCTGTGTATATTGCCTAGGCAACATGTTACAAAGTTTGTAGAGCACCTGTCTGTAGTAGGTCTGTCTGCCGGCAGTGCTATAAAACTTCTCCAAATGAGCAAATAAAGTTCATCCTGAAGTCCTGTTGTGAGGGGACACCAGAAGGAGATTAAATTTGAGTTTGACTTTCTAACACAGAAGAAAAGAATGTTGCCGAAACAGTCTGGCCACAGAAATAGTAGGTGAATGAGATACTAAATAGCATCTTTCACACTGAGTTGTGGCTGTATCTTCCCTGGGAGTTTACTTGTATACAGCCAGGAAGTAAGACAAGCAGTTACAGGAGCAGCAGAATTTATCAAGCCTGATTTCCCATGACTTTCATACAGTTCTCTCTCATGTGGTTTCTGTAGTATCTAACAGCTATTTTATTAATCTCTGGGCAGATTTTGTTTTTCAGTGGGGTTAATTATCTAGGTATTCCTCCTCTAATCAGCTACCAGTGTTTTAATAATATTTCTATATCCCTCTGTCATCTAGGAGTAAAACACGCCAATAAGTAACAAAGTGGTTTGGTAGCAATGGGGAGCTACAAGACAGATAAAGAAAGAATTGCTATAAAATAAACTTTTAAGGCAAACACTTGCACAGGTAACCTAACCCTTCCTTGCACCAGGGTTTGTTCACAACAGGTGGGTACACTCCTGAAACACTATTTTACAACAGTGCTTGTCTGTGGGACACTCCAGTTTTAATCAGCCTATATCACATGAGAACTAGTTACTGGGGATAAAAGGAATACATAAAGAATCTTGAATTACATTAATGATATAACATGGATTTCCTACCAATACAAAGCAAAGAGGTTTTGATTCTTAGCCATCATTTTAAAGAAACTTTGCATGGGTAAACATCCATATCTTTGCACACACACACACACTCACACACACACACACAAAAAAGCTAGAACAAAACTGTACTTTCTGATGATTTATAGTAGACTTAATTCATGCCTGTACATTGGCAGTAGAATTATAAAATAAATGCACATACAAACTGATGAATATAAGGAAACGAAAACATGTCAATAGAATTGGCATTTTTTGTGACCCCAGGTATTCTAGGGACAATACAAGGACCTTGATATTCTTTATTCAAGGCCCAATAGCCACTCACTTCTAAGAGAAAGTTACATTTATTTCAGCAAGGTACAGGAAATGATCTTAATACGCTCCAAAATAGACCTTGATTACCTTCTCTGAAAGAGACAATCTAAGCCATAGCTGATTGATATTGAGAAAGGCTATAGGAGTTTATGGGATAAGGTTTCGTGTTTATGTTTGGAAAGTTGTGATTCCCTCATCACAATAATTTGTCTTGGCTTAGTGTTGACATGTAGCATCATCTTGATTGTCACCAAAGCTGTTACACAGTTCTCAAGCCTGGGTAAAAGGGAGGAATAATATTTTAAAATATACACTGTGATCAGTTCTATTAGAAGGTTAATGACCTCTTCATTTGTTTTTGCAAAATAAATACTAAGTTTCTTTAATTTCTAGTGTGCTCATTCAATCACATTCTAGCTAAAACACTGCAAAATTAGTTGCATGTGAGTGGTGTTACCTCTAGGGGATTAATTCCTCAAAACAGATGTAGGAGATCTCCCCAGCCTGACTTGCTGTTGCTGTTCTGCATCAAAAACCTGTCAAGAGGAGCCAGCTGGGGTTGACCTTTGCAAGAGATGCTCAGCTTTCAGCCTCTAGGCCCTGTGGATGTTAGAAGAATGACAGGAGACAGACACTGCCTGAGGAGAAACCCAACTGCTTTTCCATACTGCAGGAACTACCCAGCTGATCCAAGAAATGTCTTTCACCATCCAGCTTCTTTAATTTATCATCTTGTTGACTTCAATGTGATTTAAGCACATGGTCACGCTTAAAAAAAAAAAATAAAATAAAATAAATCATGTTTTTAAGACTAAAGGTAAGGGCATCACAGACTGTATATGAACGCTTGTGACACTTGGAAGTCAGGTAAAATATCTCGTATCTCCCTTCTTCTCACCCTCTTTCCTACCCCTCATCTTTCCCTTAATCCTTTACTAGCAAACCAATGCACACTATAAACTCTGTGCTATAGTAAAGTGTCTGCTGAGAGTTGCGAAGTGAAAGACAGAATGGGAAAAACAGCTCTTCCTTGTTTTTCTCTTTTGTTAATGCATTAAAAATCAAATATTCTCACAACCTTCTTCTTTAGCTTAACTTAATGGTTATATTCCTTGATTTCTCTTTACTCATATTAATATCCCATCCATAGCTAAATTAGTTTAATAGGATTATATGAGAAGCAAGAAGATATTTGTGTATGTACAGTTAATTAACAAAATTCATACAAAGGAAAAGGAAAAACTTTGTTTTATTTGTCTGGTTTTCTTTTCTTTTTTCTTTTTTCTTTTTTCTTTTTTTTTTTTTTTGTGTGTTTATTTTTGTTTATTTTTGGTTTTTTGTTTGTTTGTTTTGTTTGTTTTGTTTTCTAATCTTAGTCTTTGAGTGACATCCTTCACAGTGATTGTTAATAAATGCATGATTTTGAAAACAGCTTAAATAGGAGTGATAGTTTATTTCTCACTATACTTTACTTGGGTACTAGTGATTACAAAAAGTGTAATAAAGATTTAAGCCCAGTCTTTAAAAAGTCTTCACCTATTAACTTAGCAACTTGAAACTCATGTTCAAAATAAAGACTAGCTGAATCTATTAGTTGCATCTGAATGTCTCAGTGATGCAGATCATTACATCTAATTGTGATTTATTTTGTTATGTGCTATCTCCCTTTTTTTTTTTTTTCTGTTTCAGTGGCTCAGTTCTTATAAATTGGGCTGAACATGCTTTGATAAATTTAATTAATATTTTTCATCCATGTGTAATGTCTTTCAATTCTTTTCCAAATAAGCAACAAATCCTTGGTTTACCAACAATGTCTAACAGGAGAAATCTTAGATTTATCTCCCTACCAAAATTCTGATGCTTTGTCATTTACAAGTATCACAAGAAGATCTGGAGCTGTTACAAATAATGCTAAAAAAGGGTACTGAAAGGGTTTTGAAAATTCTGTGTTTCAAGTTTAAATCGATCTTTTATATATGAAAGAGTGAAATGAAACCTTTCTGGAAGGAATTATTCCTATTGTGAGTTCTTTGCCTCTTACTTGAAGCATCTGTTTTTTCTCACTAAAAATAGGTTATTACAAGGGAGCACTACTTTGCTTTAATGTGTTGTTACCTATCTCTTGGTGGGCAGAAGACCTTACCACTGTTAGTCATGGACAGAAGGCTTTTTGTTTGTTTGCTTGTTTTTAACTGCTCATTAGTGTTTTTAGAAGCTTTAGAGCCTGGAAAAAAAAATTATTAAAAAATAAAAGATTTCCTCTTAAGAAAACTTGGGGTGTCTCACTCTGAGACCTAATGTCTCAAAACAGAGACTTTTTTTTTTTTCAGTAATATAATATTGAATACCCAGTCCGATTGCTAGTTCAACATTTATCCCTTCTTTTCTGAAAGGCACAGACACTGTTAGACTTCCATCTAACCTGAGTGAAGCTGCAAATGATGGCTGCATGATTTCTAAAACAGCATTTATATAGTAGGAAGCCTGCTCCGAGACATGAGAGAAAAGGTTGGTCTTGCACTTTCTTGGAGAGTTCTGTCCAGCAAATGTGAGTGAAGTTTCTGCTAGAATCATAGAATCATAGAATATCTCAAGTTGGAAGGGACCCATAAGGATCATTGAGTCCAACTCCTAGCACTACACAGGCCTGCCCAAAAATTCAGACCATATGACTAATAGCACAGTCTAAATGCTTCTTAAACTCCAACAGGTTTGGTGCTGTGACTACGTCCCTGGGGAGCCTGTTCCACTGCGCAACAACCCTCTCAGTGAAGAACCTCTTCCTGATACCAGACTGAACCTCCCCTGTCGCAGCTTGACACCATTGCCGCGGGTCCTATCACTGGCCACTAAAGAGAATAGATCGGCGCCTGCCCCTCCGCTCCCC
>VXAA01003918.1:35506-53840 GCA_013399115.1 Anseranas semipalmata
TTTCTTTTTTAATTTTTTTTTTTTTTTTTTTTTAAACTTTGTGTGTGTGTGTGTGTCTGTCTGTCTGTCTGTCTCCAGGATAACCTTCAGCTTTTGTTCAGATTTTGTTTTCTTCCAACTGACTTTTTAAGGAAAACTCATACAGAAATGACTGGTTTTAACTAGTACCATATTTTCAGCATTTTCTTTTTTTTTTTTAAACAACTCCAGCTATTTACTGATTATTTTGGAGCACAGTAGGCAACCAGCTGGCTAGCAGCCTATTTCATATATGGAATATCTGAAACATGTACTTTTCCAGAATCACAAGTAGTGTTCTTCATATTCTCTATATACATTTGCACAAGAGTCACTGCTTGTGTTTCATGCATGCATTAGACAGTGTTTGATTCAGCTCCTATAAAATACGTATTACCATTCTTTGTGTTACCTCTAAACTACAGGTTAGAATACATAACACTGTAGACAGGCCTTCAAAAATGCAAAAAGAAATGGATTAGGCCAGAGACTCTACAGCTTACTAAATGAGACATCACTGGTGTTTAAGGCACTAGAGAGAGACAAATCTTGACTTGCCCAAAGTGACCCTACAGGTCTGTGAAAGGCAAATGCTACTGCTCATCTCCCACCTTAGTTACAAGGCCACTTTGCCCATACCAAGCCACCTGCACTTAACAAAATTTGTTAACACTGCATGTACTTTCTTTGTACATGATCAATAACTATGAGTTAGAATATCTCTCCTTTTCAGTCTGTCACATATTACTCACTCAGTTCCAACCACGAAGATTCAACCCATGAAGGAAATAGTGTAAAATGAAGTGTATGCAGTTTAAGCCAGCTCTCGTGCAGTTCAACTTGATTAGTATGCAAAAAGAAATAAATATGAGAAAACAAATATAAGAACACTACTTGTTAATGTCTCATCTATTGCAAGAAAAGCCCAGCAAACCAACTCATTAACAACCTACTTAAAATGTTCATATCAATGCAGGATTTTTCTCCAACTTATTCTTGACTTTTCCATTTAATTCCTCTCTCATAATAAGACACAAATAGTAACATTAAGATTAAACAGAGTTTATCCTGGTAAGAGACTGCTTATTAAGCAGGTTTACTTCTATGTGACAGTAATTTTTTTTTTCTATCTTTAGCTTCATGGAGCAAATTAACTAGATTTTTTTCCAGGGTAAACTGAGTCTTTTTTTTTTTGAATGTGCCACGTTTTGATTAATTCATTTTATTGAGGTCATGGCTGTAGAAGAATTCCATCAGGTTTTAATTATATCTTGTATATTTTATTCTCAGGAAAACAAGAGACTAAAATTCGTTACTAAAATTGGAAAGAGCTAACATCTACTCATCTCCTCAGTAATTCTTGGGAATAAGAATGGGCTAAATTTTCTGAAATTCTTAGCACAGTAGAAACTCTTATTATCCTAAAAGCACATTACATAAAACACTGAAAAAATTGCGAGGTAAATTTCTGTGACCCATGTTATGCAGGAGTTTGCACTAGATAAGCACTTCTTTGCTTCTGACTTTAAATTATATACTTTGGAGGCAAATATGGCTTATATTTTCAATTTTCATTAAAGCTCTTTCACAGACACAAACACAACTATCGAAAAAGTTATGTAGCTCAAATGATGAACTACACTAGAAGAAAAGAAACAGTACATAGTGCAATGTCTTCTACATCTGTATGAAGATGGTTGCTCAATGTGTTCTTGTATAAACATAAACATTAAGGGTACAGCAGATTGATGGTGTATATAAAAAGCTAAAAATTAGAGGAGTGTTCATGCATGAACACCTCATGAAGTTCAACAAGACCAAGTGCAAGGTCCTGCACCTGTGTCAGGGCAATCCCAAGCACAAGTATTTAACAAGGCCCTACAAGAAAGCTGGACAAGGCCTCTTTATCAGGGAGTGTAGTGACAGGACAAGGGGTAATGGATTTAAGCTAAAAGAGGATAGATTTAGATAAGATATTTGGAAAAAATTCTTCTGTATGAGAGTGGTGAGGCACTGGAAGAGTTTGCCCAGAGAAGCCGTTGATGTCCTATCCCTGGAAATGTTCAAGGCCAGGTTGGATGGGGCTTTGAGCAACCTGGTCTAGTGGAAGGTGTCCCTGCCCATGGCAAGGGGTTGGAAAAAGATGATCTTTGAGGTCCCTTCCAACCCAACCCATTCTATGAAAGAAAACTGTCTTTATTTGCCTGCAGGATATAATTTCTAGTACAAACATCAGCACTCCACTTGTGGTAAGTGTGTGGAAGAATATCATCATACTTGTCCAAAACCTAACTTATTAAGTTCTGCTTTTAAGAAAGATCCTTTACTTAAGTTATCCTGGCTTAGAGGTGACATTACAGCAATGGTTATAATTACTTAGGGGGGTAAAGGCAAACACCTACTGTGAATTTTCTGCAGAGGATCGAAGTCTATGAAATGTTTTTTTATTTGAATAAAACTTATGAATAATGTAAATCTTAAATATCATCTACCCATACCATATGCCATCTCTGGACTAGCTGGCACACAAAATATGCCATATCCTCACCCTTAACTTTCCGTTTAAATTTTACAAACACGATGAAACAAGTTTATGAGATGTGACACAAGTTCAACTGCAGAACTAACTTGCTCAGAAAATGAGGAAAACCTTGATAGCTGTGCTCACCCCAATGCTGTTCATCTTCTACATGCTGCACTGAGAAACCAGAAGCCTACAGGAGGACTTTCTGTATGGGAAAGCATTGAGACCAAGTAACTCCTGGCTGTGGTGAAATACAAGGTGTATTCGTCTTGTCATATGAAATCAGAGATAGCAAATAGTAGCTTCTGACACAGCAAATAAGGAAGTACTAAGTAGAATAAAATCATGTTACCTTTGCAATATAGGTCAGTAAAAAGACCTTTATTAGACTACTATGTCCCATTCAAGTACTAATATATTATAAAAGATATTAAAAAATTAAAAAGGATTCAATCAAATTATGCAATTCATTGCAAAGCTAATTTTCTGGACTAATACTAAACAGAAAATATATATATTTTTTTCATCTTCAGGAATTTTCAGGCTTTTAAATGTTTTGCTTCAAAGTAAATCTGATCTTTTACTTTTGTTCTCTCTCATTTCTCCCCCCTCTCCCTCCCTGTAGAGGATCAGAAGTGCCTGTTGTCTAGGGCACTAGCTCAAAATGAATAAAATCTACAGTCAGGTCCCTGCAGAGGGAGTGTTGATACATCATTAATCTATCACTTTAGCTGATGAAAATGAACCACAGAAAGTGACAAAGTGCAAACGCTCTGTGTGTAAGACAGATTGTTCAACAAGTGTTCTTGAAAAGACAGAACAAACATTAAAGCTGCCCCAGACTAAGTTAACAGAATACATCAAAGTTGTCAGCTGGAGATGATTGTATATGAGAATAATTACTTATTCATTGGTCTAGAAGAATAACAAGAGAAGTATTCAATAGATAAACCAGAGTGGGATGTGCAAGACATGGGTTCAAATCCCTCCATATGCCAGAGGCCACACTCAGCTCATCTGGAGTTACTTTCTTTCATTTTAACTTTCTTTTCCGATAACTTTCTCCTATATACTTGAAAGATATTTTTAGGAAATTATTATTTTTTTAAATCTAAATTCTAACTTCATAAATTTCTGCAATCTTACATATTCTTATAGAAAAACAAGAAGCTTACACTTCCTAATTTAGTTTTCTGCAATCGTCAAAAAATATGAGACAAACTGTGCAAAGGGGTGTCAGTCACAGAGGTCTTTTGTTGTCTTTTGAACAAGGATAAATTTCCACTCATGAAGTAAATATTCTGAAATAAAGTGAGTCTGTTCTAAACTTAGTGGCTTACTGTGAGACAGGCTGTTGCTTCAGCTCATCTGAACATGCTTTGTCTCAAAAGCAAACAAAATGCCAGAAGCATATCTATTGTTTTTTTCCTCCCTTATTTCTACAATCCAAAGGAGAGCTTCTGTTTTGGTAGTGTGCAGAGTAGTTTTTGATCTTTATAGTGTTTTGTAGTTTACTTATCTTCTGACATTGGGGCTGTTACTGCATGATTGGAATCAATTTGTTGCAGTTTGCAAACTTTTCAAATAACTCATGACTCGAGTACATGGGAAACCTTAAGTGAAGGCTCCAGGAGGATGCTCTGGCTTTTGGGGCTGTTTGGAAGCAAATTTCTACGTGGATAACTATGTCTTTGAGTCCTTCTTTTTTGCTTCCTTTAAAAATTACAACTGCTGTTTGTTTGACTGTTCATCTTTTGATCACAGCATATATTGTGCTTTTCCCAGTGTGAGACAAACACAGTGGGAAGAGGGACCACAGTATTTCCATCTGCCTGAAAAATTTACTGGACATTGAATGGTTAATAAAAAAAAAAATCATTTTCTCCATACTCTTAGGAATTATAATATGATTTTAGTGCAGTCACAGGAAGAAACATTAAAAAATTGTATTAGTCTATTGCTACTAGTTTAATATAGGATTCCAAACTATCTCATTCAATTTCCTTGTCAACTGCAATGTCTTGGCCAACTTTGAAAAGTGTCCAGTTCTTTAGTGACTCACAGGAGACATTTGTAGACCTGCTTTTATATTTGTAGCTCCCATTGAATTGAATTGAAATTGTCTGATGTTTGCGTGAAAAGGAAAAAAAAAAGTGTAGAAAAAAACTTTAAATTTCCAATGTGTTTCCATTATTGGAAAGTTCTGTGCTGTTCTGCTGAAGGGTAGTAAAACCATATTCTTGTAAAACAAAAGCTGCCACTTTTATCTGAAAAGTGATAGTTTACCTGTAGTACTTCTAAGTGTTCAGACTGATTCCCAATTCACGTCAGTAATTTTTGAATCACATGGAAGATGATATATTGAATTAAGTTTTTAGTAAACAAAACTCCCCTGTATGAATTTGGTGTGTTTTTTAAAGAGGAAGATTTCCATTTATCATTTATTTCAAATATAATGCTTATAAACAGGAAGGATTATTGTTGGACCTACGTCTGATGATCTTGCCTATTATCTGTTTAGTCAAACTACATTTTGAAGTCTGAATAACAATAATAACTATTTATCTTGAAAGTAGTGCTTTTCTGAATATCTGACTAGTTATTGAAAAAGCTCAATGAAGAGCAGCAAGTAGTTTTCACTGAATGCTCAGTTTAAAAAAAAAAAAAAAAAAAAAGAAGGTGTTTTACACTCCTGATTGATTTTCCAGCAGTTTGAATCCAAGCACAATTGAAGGGCAGGCGCACAAGCAGAACTTGTCTCATGGAACCATCAGTAACGAATTAACTTTAATTTTTTTAGTGCACTATTTGTGACAGAAATAACAGATAATCCTTTCATTCCCTGCTGCTTACTATCAGATTTTAGCTTATTTAATAATTAAAAAACACTGCTGTAGTAGACTGTTCTGAGTTTTTGCAAGGCTAAAGTTCTGCATTTACAAGCTCCTCCTTATGGTTAAAATATGCTCAGTTTCCTGATTTTCAAGCCCAATCATATTATGCTCTTGATATAGCAGAATGGTACAAATCAGATATAATTAGGATTATTAATTTTCTCTTGCGGTTGAGGCTGGCAATCATCTACAAGAAAACAGTAAAATAAATTATGCTTTCAGGATAAGATTTGAGTAACACTGTCATGGACACTTCTAACCACCTTATCCCACCTATTTTTTCTTCTTGTTTCTCCTCACTTGGCATCATATGCTTCTTCCAGCCATCTTCTCCAGCCAAAAGGCTCTGTTCCTCTCCCTCCTTCCATTTTTTTTAGATCTTCTCAGGTTGTCATGTTTTCTTGTGTGGACAGATGTGCCTGTAATACTCAGTTCCCACCACATCTGGATTCAGAGCCTCAGACTTGAGATCATAGAATCATAGAACCATAGAACATCCTGATTTGGAAGGGACCCACAAGAATCATTGAGTCCAACTCCTGGCTCCACACAGGACCACCCAAAAATCAGACCATGTGTTGGAGAATGTTGTCCAAATGCTTCTTAAAATCCAGCAGGCTCTGTGACCTTCAGCAGTGACCACATCTCTGGGGAACCTGTGCCAATGTCCAACCACCCTCTCAGTGAAGGATCTTTTCCTAATCGCATGAAGCCCTGTTGCAGTTTCATGTCATTCCCTCAGGTCCTATTGCTGTTCACCAGGGAGAAGAGATCAGCTCCTGAAGCAAGAAGTGTCAGAAAGTCTCATGGGAGCTGTGCCTTTCTTCAGCAGGTTTTCCACCCTCTTCCAACAATGCTGCTTCTTCCTCAGGATTTGCTCCACATCCCTGCATTTACTGGAGAATTTCCTTCAATTTTGACGTATATCCAGTAGTGAGTTTAAATTCAAATTTAATCTGGTGGTCATAAGTTTGCTTTCTAGTGATCAATTAATAATCAGTTTAACTCCAATAATAGAATTTACTTCTTGAACACACTGGACTTCTCTACACTTGCAGAGATATATCTGTATGATAGTTTTATTTCTAGCATTTTTCTTGTGTTTCTTAGCAAGCATAATCTTCCTTTTAAAGGTTTCCATCAAAAAGTTATGCGTTAGCTAAGGGCTTGTTAGTAGAGGGTACTGAAATAGAAACATAAAGAGAAAAATTTAGTATGTGAAAAGAAGCAAAATACCGTGAAATTACTATGATCAGATTCTTCTGTTAACAAAATTGTTTGCACAATATTCTGTATTTCTGGCAAGATGAAGAGTTTTGATGTTTCTCTTTACAGGTGTAAGAAACAGGTAAATTTGTTTGGCAAATCTCTTATGTTCAGGAGCTGTCTTGACTGTGAAATGTTATAAACAACAAATGAGACTCCTTCAGATGGGTTGGCTGTAACACACTTCCCAGGGTACTTGTAAATAATGCTTCTTCTGAGAAGTTTATACTTTCTTCAATGACAAGAAAATGAAAGTTGCAATCATTTTATAAATGTACAGGAACCAACTGCAAAAATGAGAGGCGATGTGTGGGTGTTGGAAGGGCCATGCAGATTCAGATCCCAGGGGACTGTAGTGCCTGAATATAAGATAGCATCAGAGCTCAGCAGAGAGAGTGGGGAAACACCCACAGAAGCATGGTGTAAACAGGTATCTTATATGGCTTAACAGGGGGAAGCTATTATAGGTATACAAAGTCAGCAACGGCCCATGAGAAACTCATCTAGGGAGAAGGCAGTACTGACTGCGTAGTTATATTTGCAAATATTTATATCACTATTAATCCTTTCAAGCACAGATGCTAACACAATCTTATCTTCCCTTTGAATGGGAGCAGGACTCAGCTCTGAGTTTGCTATCAAAGTCTGTAAAAGGATTTGATAGAAAGCATTTTTTAATAGAAAACACTGTAAAATAAAACTCTACTGTTTTATTTAGTTGTTTTTTAAGGAATACTTTCCATTGTTTTTTATGTATTTGGAAACTAAATAAAAGATAGATTTAATTTTAAATCTATCTGAATAAAATATTTTGGGGCTGAGTACTACAGTGTAATGAAAAAGGTTTGCTAAAATTCTACATATGTTGTTAATGGGGACTTTATATCCACTCCTAATAAGAAAATGGTATTAAAACATGATTAACCTTGTGAATGATTTGAAAGAGTTGATGGCTTAAATATTCTAACTTCTGTTGTTTTTTATGTGGTTTGTAATGAAATTCAGAGAACAAATATAAAAATTCCATTATAGATTATTTTCTTTGATCTGAGGATTTGGTAAGCTCAATATCTGCGGAAAGCATGATGCTGATGTTTACCATTCCACTTTAGTTATATAACAATAGAGAATTTGGTGGTGTTGTCTTTTTAATGATACAAAAAGAGAAATTGATAAACACATATATCAGCTAATCCCATATTTCTACAGGTCCAAATATGATCTTAGATACCAGTTTGAAGAGCACCACTGAAAGCAGTTGGAGTTGCATGCAGAGCAGAGCTGGACTGCATTGTTATAAATTCTACAACACACCAGAGCTATGGATTTTGTGCAGAAAAACCTGAACACATGAAAGAGATATTTAACCACGTGCACTGAGGTCAGTCTCCTGCTTTCAAGACATTTGTTATTTTAGAGGCAGTATAAAAAAGATAGTATAGCTCTTCTCCATCCCCCTTTTTAATAAATTAGAGCTGTAAAGCATAAATTACCCGAAGAGACACAAGAAAAGATGTCTTTCCATGGTGATTTTATGGTACATTCAATTTCAGTAAAAAATTCTATCCGAATCAGCAGAGATACATAAATGAATGAGACATATACAAGAATCCTTGCCACTATGATGCTGGGACTGCTGGTAAAGGAACAGAGCTGCAAGCTCATCTTAGGAGCAGTTTCAGAAACTCTTAAAAGCTGTAGATAAGGCACAGAAGGCAACAGCCTCTGGAAGAAGCAGAGTTCAAGAGTCAACAAGGTAGTTTCTGAATGGCTTAAAATTACAAAATCGCTGTTACCAAAAGTCTCCAGCAATATCTTATGCCACTGCAGAGCATGTAGAGCTTCTTTTCTTTTTATCTTCATTGGAGAGAAGGGAGAAATGTAGGGTTAACAAAATCTTTTTCAGTTTACGGTTCGTCTCCTTTGACAAACACTGACCTTGATTTTAAGTCACTGACTCTCTTCTGGCCTTCACGATCTTCTAGCCACTGGATGTCACTACAGCCTGAAGAGAAACCAGGACAACAGAATGGGGTCATCTGAAGCGGCCAAGTGACTGTGTACAACTGGTGGAGCGTTACATAAAAAATAGCGGAGAAAATGAGGTCTGACTGTGAGGAAGACGGGACAATGGGATCTATCCCATTGGAACTTGTTGAGCTCATTAAATTAGTTTGCTTATCATTAGCATTGTAAATAGTCAAGAAATAAACGTGGCATATCCAGCATCAGTGACTTCTATTAAAAGACATCACCCTGACTCTTGCTGTGATATCACTGTAAATTTTGTTCCTAACTGTTCAAAGAAGACAGTTCCAGATGTTGAATGTCCTTCAAAGCTTCCTGTAAGATCTTGCACTTTCCTTCTGGTTTCCTACCTGCTCACTGAATCAGCTCAATACTAAAGTGCTTAGCTGGTGTGAGCTGATAGACTGAAATCATAATATAACACATTGCCAAAAGGCCTTCAGTGATGAGGTATGTGGGGAGCTGGGTGGACGTTAAGGTGTTATTTTGTGTCCTGAAATATTCCTTTCTACACAGTTTTTGTTCAATCTGCCAATGCCTTAGGGAGCCTAAAATCCAGAAGTCCAGCAGGCTATATCATGCTGTCTCTCTAAGCCAGTGAATTTTTCTTTCCTAGCTATATGGTAACCCAGCTTGGACAAACAGAATAGCCAGTAGTCATTTTTATCCACCCTTCTTCATATGTGAGAAATACCCGTATGGAATATTCTAATGATTTACAAGAAGGGAGAGTATCTTAGAGCTCTGACTTTCAGCCAATGCTGTAGTTGCTGTTGGGGGAAAAAAAAATAAAATAAAATAAAATAAAGATTGATCTTATTTTTTTTTAAGAGGATAAAAGATACTTAACAAAAGCATCAGAAACTGTTTCAGACTCTGAATCTTGATGGCACAGGGACACTAAAGCTGGAGAGAGCTTCAGATGCAAATCTCTACACTGCAGACATCTATACCATAAGATAAACCCAATGCACTGTTTCAAATCCAGGCTTCATTTCAAATAGAGCCTTAAGTCTGACCTTAACCACAGCATGGGCAAGACCCAATATCACCTGAAAATCAGCAGCAGAAGTCAGATTCAGTCAAATCCAGAATGACAGGATACCAGGTACTCCTTCATTCATAAGAACACCCTTTCTCTCACTCCATTTATCTGAAAGCAATTGCCTTTAATAAGTGAAATACTGAAAATGTGTCTGGATCACCTCAGCCTTCCCTGCCAGACCCTCAGCTAGCAGAAAGCAGTTTATCTTCAGCAGATCTGTGATATTTTGTAACGGTTAAGGATATGACTTGCCATTTTTACCGCAAAAATAACGTCTAATTTCATATAAATGTAGACTACTCAAAACACAGCAGACTTGATTTTATTTATTTAATATGAGGCAATTTAACAAACTGTCCCAAAGAACAGATTTTCAAATACCATAACTTGTAAATGTCAAGTTTTCTTTTCTGTTTTTTTTTTTTATTTTTTATTTTAGAAACAATAGGATAGATGATGTATTAGATTAACCTGAGCAAAGAAAACAGAATCATAGCCAAAATTATAGACAAAGACTAATATCTATGCAAGGAACCATACTGAAAGCAAACTAAGTTTGACCCTTGGTAGGGCCAGCAAGTGGGCTATATATAAGTGCAAATTCAGACTGCTTCATTTTAAGAATTTTTTGTAGAGTCCATTTTGTTAAACCGTTCCTGATAAATTAAGTCTTTGGTAAGTTTTCCACTATTTTCTTTTCTTAGTCCAAGGAAACTTGTCAGACCAATCCACTGAGAAAAATAAAAAAAATAAAAAAATAAAAAAGAAGAAAGAAAGATCATCCTACTGCTTGTTGTCATATAATATTTTTAGAAATAAATTTTTATGCTGTTGTCCAAAATGCTGACCTTGTGAATTAGCACATTTCCTGTGGATTCCTGTCTTATATCAAAATTTTCTCAGCCAACTACCTAAACCTGATTTTGCCTTTTAAAGGTACAATTTTACATCTATTTTCTCCTCTTGTTACAATTGTTATTTTGAAGTTGCTACCTGTTCTCAACTGCTTGTTGACACTTTGGGTTGCAGTTTACTGTTCCTTTTGGGTTGTAATGCTGTAAAGGGAAATAAAGAAGTATTTTTGCCTATGGTATTTTTTATTTTTATTTTTAGCAGGGGTCAGTTGGCTGATTGGTTTATTTCAGTGTATTGGTATGCTGAGGGATGCAATAAATCACAACCAGGGATGAGAAGACAGTGACAAATTTTCTTAAATTTTTCATTTTCCCAGTGAAAATATATGTGCGATTATATGTTAATAGACCTTGAAGAAACACAGTTATCTAAAGGTCAGTGGGAAAGAAATAGCTTTAATAAGATTAATCAAAAATGAGAATCAAGATTTTATCTGGCAGGGGAGATGTTGGCAAGGATGGAGCTCTAAAGGTAAGAGCTGAGATGCTCTCAGATAGTGCCTCTCTTCGAAAACTCTGATGCGATACAGCTATTTGCATGCACATTGAAAGTAACACTTAAAATCTGAATGAGCACTCCCCATCTGCGATTGAATACCTTATCTCCAGAGATGAAAATAGATCTCATTCAAATCAAGAAGTACCGTAATACAATGTGCATTTTTCAAAAATTTATTCTTTTAAAAATGGTCTCCCTTTTTGTGCATTACCAACAGTACCTTAGTTTTACATCAAGTTTAAATTAATACACCAGAGCTCACACATAATATGGAATTTATGAGCTTTCATACAGCTCCCACTTCTCATGATTTTTCTGAAGACTGAGCAGTACTTGTAATTTAAAATTGCAAGAGTTTTAAGGACATGGCAATCTAATAGATGGTATAAATGTGATTGGCATGCAACAAAATGAATGCTTATTAAAAAATATATATATAAATGAATGCTGTGGAATAACGAAAGTGGAATAAAGCGGAATAAAGAAATGTGCTAATCTATTTCTTTCAGAAAAAAACATCAGACCAACACTCAATACAGCTCCCTTATGCATGAAGCATGTGTAAGAGAGGAACCTCTGTCCTTGAGTAATGTACATGATCTAGAAAAAAATATATATTTTTTTTTTAATTATATGATTTAATATTTATATAATACCTTTCATCTTCTGCCAGAAGACTTCTACAACTGATATAAAAAACAAATAAGATTTGATGTTGTTGTCATGAACACTTAGTACTTTATGATTCTGCCATTGGACAACTAGGGACAAATTGTTTCTCTGATAGTGCTTTTATAACCCCACTAAAATTTATTAATGGTAATCCTTATCTTTGTGACATAATAAATACACACTGACAAAAGATGAAGTTTCATATCTAGGTTGTTTTTTATTTCATTCAAATAACTTCCTCCATGAAATCTGAACACCCTTAAATTCCTTTAAAGAATAGAACTGGGAAAGGAGGTGAAGGGTGAAACTTTAACCAGTATTCGGCAAGGAAAAACATTACCATCTTGCACACAATTTTCAGGTGTTTAAGCACCATCAGAATTCAGGTTTGTGTTTAAGCCCAAAGACAAAATCTCTAACACTGCAGGTTTCTCCACCTCTATGGGTTACTACTGTTTTATACTGAAAGTTCCTCTTTAGGAAAACACTTTATCTGCATCACTTATGGCTAAGATGATGTATGATCACATATTCTGCTTTCTGAAGGACTACTCCCTTTATTCAGTAAGTAGGTACTTGTTCATGTTATGGTTTCAAGTCTAGCTTCATATCCATCATGCAAATTTTGACCAAGATTTATATCAAGTTGATCAGTCTGAGACACGGTTTATCAATCCATTTGTTAAAGACTCACTCACAAGCATACATATAGCTATTCTGTAACATTGACCCATCACTAGAGATATTAAAAACAATAATAATCTGAAATTAGTAGTAGTAGTATATGCCTGATGAAAGAAAACACTAATTTGATATGTGGTTAAAGTACCTCATCTGACCACTGGAGATATGAAGAAAGCTGTACTAACTCTCATCTGACAGTCTTAAGAGTGGCTTGGAGACTATCCAGCTTCAGTAATTTCCAGCTTACACAGAACTACAGTGTAACAGCCAGAAAGGATCCTGAATTATCAGACTTTCAAAACTTAGATGGAGCTACACTGAGGCAACACCACATCCTGTGCAATTAGGCAGCAAAACCACATCCTGTGCACTTAGGCAGAGAAGACAAGGACCTGCTGTGTGTCTACATACCTAGCCAGGCTTCCTTGCACCTGAGATTTTCATTGTGAATAGGAGAAATCTGTATTAATTATCATTTTCACAAACTATGTTTAACCACATATCCTCAAAAAGTAACATATAAATTCACTTTTAAACTCCTCTTTCAGTAAGGTGATAAAACTCTTGCCTTTTAGAATACTGACCTAGAGCTCTTACAGCTATTATTAATAAAATCCTTCTTGCTAGCTCAGTGAAAGGAGTTTTAAAGGTTAAATACTGCATCATCCTGTCCATGCTGAACAAATATATTGTCTTGACATCAATGGTTCTACAACTAGATTTAAAAATAGTTCTGTTAAATTACCTTAAATGTCATTATGTCTCTATTCTCTTTTATTCCTCATCTTCAAAGTATATAAAGCATCTATTATCTGAGTTTGTGGAGTTTACTTATGAACCTTATAGTCTGTATGGGCTTTGAGATATTGACTCCTTAATCACATATTCCACAGTAGTTTTTAATATTTTTTTTTTTATTGTCTGTGGTGGAGAGGTTTTCCTTTTATTGAATTTCACTATTCCATATCAGTATCTGATCCCATTATAGGTTGTTAGAAACAGGTATATTTCCCTAAGCACAGCCTTGAAAGTAAAATATTATACTTTATATTACTCCTACCTTTACAGGAAATTAGAGAACTGGTGTCTAAAATGCATTTGTCCAAGCATGAGCTTGTAAAAGCATAATGTACCTGCTACTTTTTAAATGTGTCTTTTCTCTCCTCAGAGATTGTTAAAGATGTTTTTATGTTGGCATTTTATCAGAGCAGAAATGGACATGTTACAATGCTTTTAAACAGTTGTTCATCCCCTCCTACCTATCAAATCCCAACTGTTGATCCCTGCTCTGAGAAATGAGTCAGATAAAGTTTAATTTAATAAGAAATATCCCTTAAGGCTCTTATTCTTAGAAACTCCCACTCCATTCCATTTTTCATAGTCAAATCAGAGAAATATTTCAAATCACCATTCAATTTTAATAGTGTTCTGCAGCTGTTATAATTTTCACATTCAAAAAACATCTTAACCATAATGCTGAGAATCACATTATCTTCGTTGTTTCCACCAGATGCATTGACTCATAATGTCTTATTTCATTACTTACAGAACAGTATGAAAGTGTATACACTTCAATAAAATCAGCAGATGTGGCCAGAAGTTTAACTGTCAGTTTGTCCTTTGAGAACCAAATTCTGAAAACTGATTAATTTTTCAATATTCCTGAAATCCTTCATTTGGTTTAGAGCATGTATATCTGTCAGAATATATGGAAAATCAGTTACCACAAAGGTAACCTACTTATCTGTTATATTTTTGCCCCTGCTGTTTTTATTTTTATTCTGTTCTTTTTTTTTTTTTTTTTAATCTCAACTTCACTAATTTAATCACTACATTTTAACTGAAGATGAGGGTAAATACAGAGCACTTATTGTAAGAGGATGTTTCTAGACTTTTGTAGGCCAAATGGAATAGAAGTTCTAATCCAGCTCATTAGTGACCCCGATTCTGCTATAAAATTCACAACAACTTTGTAAAATATACATTTATGTTGTGTTATGACATTCATGTCTAGAAAAAGGGATTTGATCAGTTAATATGAAAACTACCAGAATAGCTCCATTAATCAGATTTTGTTTCTTCTGCAGACCCGAATGTAAACAGTTGAGCAAGTGCGAGTTTGTGAAATGTGTTTATTATGTTATCCTTTTAACCTCATGAACTGTTTAGTATATTTAATGTAGAACTGCATCAATCACTCTTTTCTAGGCAACACTCAGTGTAGAAACTTTGCATTCCTGAGAAATCTCATAATAATAATAAAAATAAAGTAACAGAAAGTAGTCAATATGTCAAAAAGTTCTAGACAAGAGGAATTTTACTCTTTTTTAGTATCCCCAGGGAAGGTAAGTGCCATCCTACAGCAGGGTCAGGTAGACTGCTCCAGCATTGTCCCTGAATTTTCTTTACTGCCACAAGGACAATGGCCAGTGCAGCTGCGAGCCATTGATTCCATATTTAGACTGGCTCAACGGTACTGGGAAAGCATGATGAGGGCTAGAAGGCAGATTGCAGGTACAGGCAGAGCTGGCACCGTTGTACTGTGGCAACAGATAAATGACCTGGACACCAGGGTGCCAATGTGTTTAAAAAGCTCAGCTGTGAGAGGGAGAAAGACAAGAGTCCTGAAAGACCTTAGCAAGCTCCCAAGAAAGTTGTCAGACAAAGGTAGATGTTTCTTCTCTACCAGCATTACTGACACTGTCTTCCTGGTGACCGAGCCCTGAAAAAAAAAAAAAAAAGGAATAGTGCATGCACATCATCATCACAGTTATGAACTTTGCTAGGAGGTGGTAAATGAAAGTCTCAAACCTCCCCAGGCTAGAAAGACCTTTAAACCTCCTTCTTTTCTTGTACAGCCTTTAAACTGCTAAGTAATGTTGGATGCTACTGACACTTCAAACATAAATCTGTTTCATTTCACAAAAACTCTAGCAAAATTTTCTTTCAAGCAAGAAAGAATGTATTGCATTACGTTTATCTAAGAGGAAGAGTAGATGGTCAGGGTTGTAATGATGTAAGAGAGACCACATCTGGGCCTTGCCCATCTAAGCTGCAATGTTCTCACTGATAGCTTTTTGGGGGGGAGGGGGGGGTACATTTGGTATGAAGACAGTGAATCTTCTGTAGATAACTTATAGAGAGACATTTCTGAACCCGCAATAGGTTATTTTTTTCAAGGTATACAAATAAACAGCAGCACAATGTACAATGAAAAATTCATCTGCCTGTAAATTCTGCAAAAGCAAAGAAGAGCTGCCACAACACTGCTGCCATCATTGACAGCCTCCCCACCCCACCCCATGTTAGCCCTCTGCATTTGTGATGTCAATAGAATCTAAAACAACCTGAAGACACTTCTTGATTTCCCATTGAGGCCATAAGTGTAACTCTCAGAGAACCAGAAAGACTGATGAACTAGCCATCAAGTTTTTGGTGAGACGGTGCTCTGACAACCACTGCCTAATCAGGATTTAGTGGCTTTTTCCAAGTCTGTGGCAATGCATGACCTGTTACGGTGCTGGTGAGTTACTCTGCACCCTCACTGAACTCACTAGTGACATGTTTGCACTGTTATTCCCCATCCAGCAATTTGGTTGTGTTTTTTAAATTAACTTCATTATGTAGGAATGTGAGATATTTTAGGATAATTTGAGACTAAGATGCACCTCAAAGTCTGTTTCTCTTTAGAGTTAACATACCATGAACTGCAGTGGAACAGCTCGTGAGCTTCATCTTTCACCCCCATTCACCTGGCATATGCTTTGAAAAGTGATTCATTAGACTGGCTGCAAAGGGCAAACCTCAGTGTAATTTTACTTATGAACCTTGTTCTTTCCTGTTTATTGTGCACCAAGTAGCAACAGGCAAACTCAGTTTATTTTATCACCTTATTCATACACCATAGTTGTGCAAATGAGATGTTAATCTCAGTATGAAAAGCACTTTGGTCTGTTTAGCCAAACCAGAAAGGAGATAGATGAAGACAAGAAAAAGGTATAAGAAATAAAAGGCAAAAGGCGAAGTGTGAAAGAGGGCAGAACTTTAATGAATGAGTGGATATACAATGTATATATTGCATAAAAACAGTGAACATTTGGTACCGTACAGTAAAGGATTATATGCATTTATTTTAGGAAACCTAGAAGTAGGAAAGCTTGTTTATTAATTCAACCAGTCTTTAAAACGCCTCTGAGCTCAATAAGACCATCAGAACAAACATACAGAACTGAAACGAAGTCCCAGTCTTTTACCAGATGATCAGCTGTAACTTATGTCTCAAGGAAAAAGTACATAAAATGAGACAAACATAGGCTAATTTTTCATCTTGTAGACTACTCTGCCTACTTTCAGCACTGTGGGAAATCCTGAACTAGACATTACATTTAGGCATGATACACATTCACCCCTATCCACCATAGGATGGATCTACCACAGGTGAATTTGTGTAATCCCCTTTTTAAACTCATTTACACTTGTGGTTGTAATCTCACAACAATGCATCCTACAATTTAACTGTGTGCATTGTGAAGACATACTACTTTTAAACCTTCTACTTGATCATTTGTGTGTCCTGAGAAATAACTATGACTTCTGTGTGTCCCTATAACTTCTCTCGAATTCTGTTCATGACTATAAACCTCTGCAAAGTCTTCCACAGTCCTTTGATTTCCCAGTGTGTACGTACATATGTGTATATGTATAGACACTAATGCTTATAAAAGCTGTTCACAGTGTCTGCAAATCTCTGCTTTTGAAAATTGTTTTAATTTCATAAGTTTGCAGTAACTGAATGCCTGAGACTATCATTTTCAGTTGAATGGAAACACTGCCTATGAATCATCGTATTTGCTTTCAGGAAGTAAAAACTGGTATGAAGTATATAGAAAAGTTGCACTGTGGACATATACTTTTTAATTAGAAGTTACAACATGGTTTCCCTAACTCGATTTGTACCAATGATTATGTAATGGTTGGCCGATAAGAAGATATCATGCATCAACAGAAGCATGTAAATATGCATTTAACTCTCGGTCCACAAAAGCAATGGAGATAACAACAGTATGCCCAAAGTATGCAGTCTGCCTTTCTGTATTGAATGTTTTTGATTTTTATAAATGCCATTCAATGCTGAGTTACTATATTTTACTAGACCCTAAATTAAGCACAAAAAATCCACTAGGTGGCATTTGTTAGCTGTAAATGAATTAAATCAAAGTAGTTCTAAAAGAGAACTAAATGGAAAAGATTTACCTACTGACGGCTGTAATATAGATGGTTTCAAGAGAACAATATTGTGATTTATGGAGGAAAAAAAAATAGAATAAAGCCAAATGTTAATCCAGAACATCAGAGACACAAAGGAGAAAACAGTCTTGGGGAAGAGGTAAGCACAGTTAAGTCCAAAGGCAGAATTACTGGCAAGGAAAAGAAAAAAACACGTTTAAACCTGACTGTTAGGCCAACAAAATGCTCCTCACTTGTCCCTGTCCTTGTCCCCTGTAGCTCCCCATTTCAATGGAATCCCAACCCACCCTGTAAGGTCTCAGCCTCGCTCCTCCCATCAAGCAGCATCTCTGCACCTGCGGTCCAGAGATCCCATCCTGGTTGCTGAAGCTCTGTGGACTCCACCAGTCATTGCCCAAGGATCTGCAGCTCAGGAAGCAGAGCTATGAACAGCTTTCTTGCACATCTAGATGTGTGCATATCTGGATATTCACAGATTCACAGAATTGTAGGGGTTGGAAGGGACCTACAGAGATCATCGGGTCCAACCCCCCTGCCACAGCA
>VXAA01003918.1:66917-85659 GCA_013399115.1 Anseranas semipalmata
CAGGGTCTTTCAGTTTCTAACTACTGCTTTTACTTTTCCAGGGAATCATATGGATTTGTTTTCTTTCCCTTTTTAGTTTTGGAACAATATTTTTTCAGCCATGTGAGAAAGCATTTTTTTACATTTTTTATCATTAAATTTCTTTCAGTCAGCTCTGTCTTCCTTTGTCTTTTCTTCAGAAATATACCCTATTGAATACACACTATCAGATAAGGTTGCTTATACTGAATATAATAAGAGCATGGTCACAAGTCCCTGGGCAGTCATAATCTTCTGAAGCTCTTATTAACTTATCTTTATCTCCTACAATGAGGCCTAAAATATGTTTTCCTCATGCTGGGTTCAGTATCTTTTGTATTACAGAATTAAAATTTACATTTTAAAAAGTCTTTATTGGTTTCATGAGTTTTCTGCAGTTTTTCTTTTTATCATTCCGAAGAGGTGTCTGAGGAGCAAGCCTAATTTGTTCTCTATTTCCTCTCGGTAGTGCATCCCAACACCTACACCTCTTGAAGCCTATTAATTAGGACCTACTCATCTACACACACTGCAGAAGGTGTCCATCAGATTTCACAGAATCATAGAATGGTTTGGGTTGGAAGCAACCCTTAAGGATAACCTAGTTCCAACCTCCCTGCCATAGACAGGGACACCTTCCACTAGACCAGGTTGCCCAAAGCACCATCCAACCTGGCCTTGAACACTTCCAGGGATGGGGCATCCACACCTTCTGTGGGCAACCTGTTCCAGTACCTCACCACCCTCAGAGTAAAGCATTTCTTCCTAATATCTAATCTAAATCTACCCCCCTAAAGCCATTACTCCTTGTCCTATCACTACATTCCCTGATAAAGAGTCCTTCTCCAGCTTTCTTCTAGGCTCCCCTTAAGTACTACAAGGCCACTATAAGGTCTCGATGGAGCGTTCTCTTCTCAAGACTGAACAACCCCAACTTTCTCAGCCTGTCTTCATAGGAGAGGTGCTCCAGCCCTTTGATCATTCCCATGGCCCTCTATTGACACTATAATATTTGTCTAGTTCTTCTGGTGATGTCTTCTACAGTATTTGTCTTATGGAACATGAAATATTAGTTCCTATTTTCTGTCTGATTGCATAGTTCTTTTTCTCTTCTCTGTGTGTCATGTGTATACCATCTACTTCAGCATCTAATTCTCTCAGATCCGCTACTGCCAATCTTTTCAGTGAGGTTTTGTGCTATTCTATTTTTGTTCTCCAGGAACAGTTTCCTAAAACTTCTATCCCATTGACACAAGCCTGGTGCATGCTGCAATGTCCTTACCATGGAGCAGTATCCCAGCTCCGTGCTGTTGAGCTGAGCAGGCAGCATTCACATGCAGGACAGGAGGTACCACAGGAAGACTATGATTATTATACAGTCATTGTCTTGTATAGAGAGTTTTTAGTAACATTTCATCAGTAATCAGTACTGAAATGATTAGTTAGAGGTGAAGAGAAGTTTGAATTAACAGACTTTGAATACTTTCTGGGGATGTCTGCAACAGTATGGGTATGTGTGAGAAAGAAAGAAAGAGGTTTATTTCAACATTATGTCACCGAACAATGAAATTAAAGAGTTTAGACAGTTATGATCTGTTTTGTCTGGTCTGTAACTGTCCTGACACTCAAAGTTCCTTATGGATGTGGCTTCTTAATTTGATTTTCTGGCTTAGTGTCTTAATTGCTTAGCTGGCTATCTCACTCAGGATTGTATTATTTTTAGAAATTTGGACAGGTCATAATAAAGTGAAAGACTCCTTGGGAACAGTGTATCTTGAGGTAATAACCAGAAATAGATACTATACAGAAAGAATAAACTTGGTGATTTTATACGGGACTGGGCCTTATCCAGTTCCACTGAGCTGTTTGTGAGTCTTACTTCACTCACTGGATAAGTGAAGACATTTCAGTCTTGCTCCTGAAAAGGACTGTTTAAAAAATCAGTTCAGTGGAACTGAAAGAAGCAGATCCAAAGATGTGATTCATGTACACACAGGTGTTGAGCACTGAACCCTGACGATTCCCAGGCTCTTCACCTGTTGGCCCCCAGACTCTCTAGGCACTCAAAGATATCCCTGTTCAGGGCTGCCTTGGCCTGAGCTGCTGAGGGCCAAACTCCAGCTGGAAAATATCAGCAAATTTCCCCAAGTGACCAGATCCAAGAATCAGAGGTGACAAAAGTGAAGGAGATAGAGTTTCCTATTTCTTTTTTATAATTTCCTAAGACATAAACACTCCTCCAAAACATCTCTTCAAACCCTTCAACTCCTACCACCATCCTAGAGCTAAATACAGTTTTGAAGATGCTGCAAATCTCATGGGTAAGAATATCCAGGCATTTGATTAATCTTCTTTCTTATTAGATTATTTTTGAGTAGATAAGAAGAGCAACCAGTACCTTAGGTTATTCCAGTTAGAGAAAAGCTAACCCAACTCTGTTCTTTCAAAGAGCAAATATGGAAACTCAGACCTGAATATGGAGGCATATCTGAAAATGCTGCATAAGCTGTGGCAAAGCACAGGACAACATATAATTCCACATTTAGCAATTGCTGTCACATAGCTTGGTTGGTTGCTGCAAGATGTGGATGTTGTTCTGATGCTGGTCATGACCTTGGGTACTTCATAGATAGCTAGGCTCTGTTTTTCCTTTGGCCAAGATCCACAAATTTTGGTACCTAACTGGCTTCCATTTATTTTATTTTTTTTTCATAAAACTAGTCTAATATGACAGCAGAATAACCACAGATGGTGCTTACCATGGTTTGTATGAGGCAGATTCTACTTTCTTGTACACTGACAGATTCATACCGCGAATATCACCGTTCGCATCAAAGCACCATTGATGCTGTTGGAATCAGTAATTGAAAAGTTCATCTCTAAGAAAGATGCAGATGATTGATCTATAAGATAAAATAAGAAAAGAACTACAAAAACAACATACAAGCAACAAACACTGACATACAAGAACAAGGTAAAATAACTAGCTATATTTATGTCCTTTCACAGACGCAACAGACAGACACACTCATGGGTTGAGCAATCTATTTAGGGTGTTTCATTAAAATGCTTTACTGTCTGAGAAGGAATCTATCATTATTTCCCGATTCTTAAGTAAAAAGGCAGCTGAGGAGAGGATTCAAAAGCAATTTCGAATCTACTTATAAACAAAATATTAGTATTATATGGCATAGCAGAACAAGCAATGACAAGCAGGCAAGCGTGATACCAAGCAGAACTTGTAGGGAAATACATGAAGGTAGAATATAGACATCCATGCAGAGATTTGGCAAAGATACTAATGTTAAGATTCACATTCTTGCAAAAATTGGTGTGTCATCATTAAACAAAAAAATGTTCCTGGTTTATATCTTATCCAAGGCAGAGAAAGCTCCAAGATAACATGGCCTCCCTCTTACTGGCTAAGTTTCAGGCTACAGAAAAGGAGGCACAGTGTTGAATTGTCAAATTGTCTTCCAACAGTTACAGCGATCTAGAGAGCTTGCTCTAGATTCTTCTCAGTTAATTTTAGGCAACAAATTTAATATCTAAATTAGGAATGCAGTTGCCATAGACTTTCCGTATGCTTAGTGTTGTAGAATAAACTTCCACATAGTAAGATTTAGATGATAGGAACATAATCCTGTATTCCTTTAAAAGTCTCTTTTCTCCTAAGAGTGATTCTTAAGACTGTAATTCAGAAATAGGTTTCATCTTTTGAAATATATTTATTCTTTTTTTTTATATAAATTATACCAAACTATTATGATATCACAGACAGACTATGATCTTATATCAACAATGTACACTCATGAGATTAAATTCAGATAAAAAAAAATCACTTGCTGATCTCTTTACAAATGCTGAACAGAACAGACTGGGTACTCACAGAATAAGGTGCTAACCATGAGAAATTAGGAATGTGGTTTGTCATGATGAATAGGAGAAAACAGAGGACAAAGTATATTTTCTTTTATATCATCAAGACACTTTCAGATAATCTGCACTGAAATTTTCATATACTCAGTGACTGGTATGAAAAATGTCTGACACTGTTTCAAAGAAAAATCAAGCACTAAATATAGCACCTATTGCAGCCACAGTCATATTGATGCTAACAGTAGAACAGTTGTTCTTGGAATCAAATGTACCAATACAGTTTCTCCTGAGGTCAGCTGGATAGCTTTGTTTCCACCTAATTCAACAGTCACTTCAATCAGTGGCTGTAAATGTAATATCATGATTTGTTCAAAATGCATCCTGCTGGAAAGTCTAAGCAGTTGCCAGAGAAGGAGTGTGAACCGATTATTTGTGTTGCCTGGAAATAATGAGGTTGTAGACTAAGCGCAAAAAAATAGAAGACCAAACGCCAAGGTTTTTTTTGTTGTTGTTTTATCATGCTGTCCTCCTAGTTTCTAAGCTTATAGGATCTACTGCATACATATAATCCTAATATTTCAATTTGGATTTTCTCTTAGAAATTTATGGAGTAATAGAGATCTATGTTATTAATAACAAATGTGTGTCATTACTATCTCTCATAATAGAATATAAAATAAATAAGTAAATATTTATTCAAACATACCAAATGGAAAAAAAATGTCTCTCACCTGTGAAATATTATTTTATATGCCAGACTACAAATAGGAGATTCAACATTCCCATCCTATAAAACACGGAAATAAATCACTGCTAGTATAAACTCAGATGGATTTCCTGCTTCCACCTCTCCAACATCCAGTTAATTCCTTGTACAAAAACATAACTACATAACTCACAAACATGCATGGACATGTCAAATCATTATCACTCTATTACTATTTGACATTAAAAATCAATAATTTCTAGGTTACTATGTATGTTTAGAATGACATCCTCAAGATAAAGCAGCTACCTATGGGTCAGGTTAGATACCTTTTAATAAGCAGTGATAAATTCACACATGCAACAATTTATTTCAAATCCCAATGATTTCACAACAAAGGGGTTAATATGGAACAAAAGCATCTGTCTGAATCTGGACTTCCAATACCAGAGTTGACTAGTGTCCATGAATAAATATTGATAAAGTAAAGGTCTTTCACATAATAACACTTTCCTGGTTGTGTTCTCTGATGTGTTATTTTCTCTCTTTTCCTCGTGTGTTCTAATCTGTTAATGGCAAACATCTGTAATTTATAAAATGTGGTTTATTAGACTAAGATATTTTATTCCTACTATTATGCTCAAAATCTTGTTTATGGGAAAAGAGGAAGTGTGCCTCATACATAAAGCAGAGAATTTATTGTTAACATAATTGAAATCTTAAGTGTCTAATAAGGAAGCATTATGAGCCCTAATCTAAAAAAAAAGCAGAACCTCTCAAGAGTTATAAAATGAGTAATTCTATAAAGAAAAAGTGTCATTAAAGATAACAATAATAATAGAGTGTAAATTGTTCTGCAGACACTTCTTAGGTTCTACCCCTTTTCCTAATGTTGTAGTCACCCTTCCCCTGCTCTTCTGGATCCCAGGTCGGTGGCTCAGTTTGGTACTGAGGTGAGTTATGGTGAGTTGTCTGGAGTCTTCTCTGGGACAAAGATGATGTTCGTGTCAATGGGTTATTCTTTATCACTCTAGCATCGACTTGGGCTGATTTTTATGTTTGCTAACACATTTTTTACACCTTTGCTCATTCTGCATTGCTCTGTAACTCCATGCTACATCTGAATTTACTCTATATGGTGAATTTTGCATATGTTAATACTTCTCTGTTCTCTATATTACCCTCAAAGCCAGCTTTGGCCAGCGCCAGGTTTGTATTTCTTTAACTTACCACTGATGAGCTGTTTACAGCCATGGGGTGACAGCCTGTGTCCCATCTCTTCGCACACCAGCCCTGTGCTCCTCTGTACTGCATCCTGTCTGCCTCTCAAGGTCTCTGCTATAGTGCTATCTCTACATGACATCATTGCATTGACTTTGAAAATATCTGATTCTGCACAAAATAACTACTCGTCACTATATGCTCTATAAAACTATTGTTGTACCATACACTGATAAGTAAATGTAAAACAAGCTAGGCATGGTCACCTGATCACAAGAAAAAAAAAAATCCTGTTATAATTAAACTAATTAAAAACAGACCTCAGGCAGGGAAAGTTTAGACAAGCAAATCTGACAAACCTCAGTCCTCAAGCCTTGCAAACTCAGGTACAAAGTCTGTAGCCTGTTACTAGCAATGACAATAATGTATTATAGGGCTACATGTTTACACTTCTTAATGTTCAAAATATTATCACTGAAAATGTCAATTAGGCTTTGCTCATATTTCACACAGTAAATACAAGATAACCCTTCATAGTCCAGTTCAAATAAAATAATTAAAAATAAACATCTTCTATTACTTCTATTGCTGAAGTTTCAGATCATAATTAAGGTAAAAATTTCTGAGTGCATCCAAGCACAAACTTTTATCCGAGGCAGTAAATTTGACAGCTAATACATGATATTAATGACTTTGTTTTTGTCTCACATCCTCTGGATGGCTAAAATGTTCTCCAGAAAAACTGCCAATCACTGAGAAGAATTAAAGTGTTAGGTTAAGATTTAAGAGTGCTTTTCCTTTTCAGGCATTGTGAATAATGATCTCTAGCTTCAAAGACACTAGAAATTCAAGTTTGCTTGATGATTTATGGGAATATTAGTATTTTCTAACACATTTCCACAATAGCTATCATGTAGTGGTCAGACGTCTTCCAGGGTGTTCTGCAGTAATATTAAAATTTATGTTACATGAAAAAGAAAATATTCCATTTTCTTTTGTCCATATTTTCCACTGCAATACACAAAAATGTCCTTTTTCAACAGTGACAACAATCTGAACTTGCCCCATGTTCATTATCTTCTCTTCCCTTCTTCCTTTCTTCAATGCTTTTCCTGTTGTCTAAGTTTATACATAATATTCTAAGGCTGTGAGCCAAATTACACTTGGCAGAGAGCTATGTTTT
The DNA here is from genome assembly GCA_013399115.1 of Anseranas semipalmata. NCBI lineage: Eukaryota > Metazoa > Chordata > Aves > Anseriformes > Anseranatidae > Anseranas > Anseranas semipalmata. Next base: position 73,925 of record VXAA01003918.1, read on the forward strand.
ACCATGGCTCAATGAATTTCCTGTTACCAGGTAGAATAACACACTAATTTTGCTAAACACACCTCATGTGTGGTATATGTATACAGCCTAATTTCTGGAGTCTACCTTAATAAGTATTTGTCAATGTCTATCAGGGAAAACATGATTTCTGTTTTTAATTGTCTCCAATTGCACAGAACTAAAATAGCATTTATATAAAATCAGCCGGTGATGAAAGTGAATCACTACTTGTCTATTGCTATTTATCACTGTGGAAGAGACACTTCAAGGGGTGGGGCATCCACACCTTCTGTGGGCAACCTGTTCCTGTGCCTCACCACTCTCATAGTGAAGAATTTCCTCCTTATATCTAATCTAAATCTACCCTCTTTTGGTTTAAAACCATTACTCCTTGTCCTATCACTACATTCCCTGAAAAAGAGTCCCTACTAAAGAGATGGTGGCAATAACAAGATGGCAAAGTCTGCCCTGAATTTTGTAGTTGCCAGCACAGCATACAGGAATCAAAATAGCTCTCTTTAGCCTCAGATACACATGGTCTGTTACACTTTTGCTATGCCAAATGTAAAAGGCACTTTGCCACCAAAAGTCCCGAGCCATATTGATAAAATCAGTTGGATTCCTTCTATTAATTACAAAATACTGATCTGAAAATGCTATACAGAGCTGGACTTCTTGCTCACCACTGTTCTTCATTCTATCACATCATTAACTTAAACAATATTAGAAATATTCAGACACAGTTTATTTCTTTTGACCCATTGTACAAATAAAAGACAATTCAGGGCTAAAGCATTTTACCAAACAAATCTTTTTTCCCCCTTCTCGATCTTTTTTTTTTTTTTTAGCCTAGATTTGAAAAATAGTATAATCAGTCTTTATGATGAAATCGCTTTCAAAACTGACACTTAACAGTAACAGTGAAGACCATATTCTGGTGTCAGTGCATTTCTCCAATTTAAATACACAGATCTGGATGTGGAAGAACCTTGAAATGTATTTCAAAGCATGTATGATTCACAGTGCATGCCAGGTTAAGTATTTTTTCAAAATACTGTAGTTTCTAAGGTAGCTGTAATAGTAAATTGACATCTATTTGAACTAAAAAGCAGATAGGCAGCTCACTCAATATGTACATACTGCCAACTTTTCTGAAAAGTTGTTTTTCATTTGAAAAACATATATAACTAAATTAATTTCTTGCAATTGTAGTTTTGTTTACATCTATTACTAGGTGCACAGTACTCATTGGATTGTTCTTGCTATTTTACTCAACAACCATATGAGTGACAGCAATATGTTATAATGTGAGAAGAGTAAGCATCAGCTGATTTAAGCAGGGCTGAGAAGTGCTGAGCTGAACTATCCGGGCAGCATAACTCTATTCTGAGAATGACGAAAAAAAAAAAAAAAAACAAAAAAAAAGAACAAAAAAAAAACCACAAATATAACATGATTTAAATTTAATATTCAGGAGTATCAAGAAAACCTATTTCATTTCTTTAAAATTCAGATAGGTAATACAATCTCATCATCTAGGTTTTCTTTTGGTATGAAGGTATATTCAGAGAGTGATTTATCCCATCCTGAAATCAGTATTTTCAGGATAATCTTTTTCTTTGAATTAACCTTGTGACTGTATATCAGATTTCTGTCTACCAAACGTTGTTATATCCAAAGTCAAGCAGAGACATCAGATCTACTCGAGCTCTTTTTCTTATCATTTTTCCAGCTGGGGCATCAAGGAGGCAGAGAAAGTTCCTTCCTTCATTTTGAGGATCAGTGATGTGCTAATCATATATTTTTAGAAATTTGAGAGCCTTCTGTGTCATCTCATTAATGAATTGTTCAAATCTCTGTCTGTTAAAAGTATACTAAAGTGACGTTTGTTATACACTCATAAAAACAAAATAAAAATAAAAATAAAAATAAAAATAAAAATAAAAATAAAAATAAAAACAAAATAAAAATAAAAATAAAAATAAAAATAAATAAAAATAAAGTAAAAATCTACCAACATGATATATTGCATAGTACCTGTGAGAAGTGTGACAGAGGTCTTTTATTTTTAGCTGTATTTCCCTGAAATTCAGCTCACAACTTCACTTTTTGCTTTGGTGCCATCACCCTCCTTATTTTCTGCACAGTTTTACAGACAAGTAAATTAACTAAAAAATTACCCTTTTCAAGCTTTGTTTTGGAAGTGGTTACAAGCTCATCAATATCACTGCTTGATATTTACTACAGAATTAGTTATAGCTGGCTTTGTGGTTTGGTATTTCTCATCAAAGTACTCCCTGGTACTTCTGTTCTTAGATTTATTACTTATAAATTCTTGCAGCTCACTTTCTTGCTTTACTGTGACATTTTTTTAAACTTGGCTACCTCTGTACCACTTGAGCACTCTTCCATCAATGATAATTAGTCATCTGAAACATAAACAACCCTCCACTCCAGGTTAAACTGGTGTCAGCATGTTGTGTTGGCCAGAGCCTTACTTTTGTTTGTCTTCACTTATGTTAAAAGACTAGCCTTTCCAACATGTTGTGGGATAGCCTGCACAGACCTCCACAGGCTCACCTCTTTTGTTTTGTTCAGACTCAGCCTTCCAGAGAGCATTTAGTTGCTAAATGGAAAGTTTTAATTTGGCTTTCCCTATTTTTAAAATATACATGTACTTGCCTTCCTGGAAGTCTACAATATTTCACTTGTCTCAAAGGACTCCTGGCAGACTGCTTCAATGTCAGTTTTCTATTTAACACGTGACTTGGCTACAACTTCTGTTTGCATGATTGGGATGAGACTTTAAACACTTTGAGGTTAAAAGATTCCTCAATAGTGGGTGGGCATATTGTGTAATTTTCTTTTATAGCAGTTGTATTTTCCTATCTGAATCCTACTTAGTCTGCACTAAAGATGTTTCCATCATCATGGTAGCTTTTGAGTTTTCTGGGTGGCAAACTGATTAAATAACTCATAGAAGCAAATTACATTTATAAGAAGTTTTTTTTCCCACTACAAGATCACAAGACGTCTACAAGATAAAGGCTGATAAACTGCATAGAAACCTATTAATAATGGATATAGAAAGAAAGTGGTTTGGGGGGTGGGGGTGGGGAGACGGTTCTTCCCACCATTACAGATGGTCATGGATAGTACAATGCAGTTAACAACTATCCAACAAAATCCAACAAAATCCAGCTTTGAAAAACATTAAATCTATCTGTTAGGCCTGACATACACTTCACTGAAAATAAATCTAAATGGAACAAAATTGGCACATTGATTCCTAGTGCTGACCTTCTGTTCTTGGTTAATTTTCAGCCATTGAGCTTTATTCATTTTATACTTATTAGCATTTTACATAATTTGATCCTGGTAAAGAAGCTTTTATGCTGTGGTGGGTTTAAAAAATGGCTTCAGTTTAAATGAGTATCAAACCCATATTTTTAAGTTGTGTCCATTAAATAAAATCAGAAATTGTGAAATTAAAACTCTTTAGCTGTATTAAAATCGTGCTTGTCTACTAAACATGAGAGGACTGATGTGGCTACTCAGAAATAAAAACAGAATTTTTGGGAGCTCAAGAGGCAAGCTTTATTAAGAGGGTAGGTACTGGCTCCTAAAATCCTATGATATAGAATTTTGGAGTTTTCTTGTAAAATAGTTCTTTTAGGCAGAAAAATAAGGGAAAGTACAATATCAAAAAAATTACACCTCTGAATGCCTCAGTAAAGACAGTTATTAAAAAAAAAAAAAAGTCCAGCGAATAAATTGGAATGATACTGTGCTACAAATATTAAAGTTGAAATCTGAGACCAATTAAAGTTCTGCTGAGAAGTTTTTGGTAAAGTATAAAGAGCTGACCAGCAAATGTAGAGAGACTTTGTGAACATGGCTGTTATGTCTTGTAGACAATCAGAAGCCCAGCAGGAGATAGATTGTTTTACTGACATCTAGGACTTGACAGAATTGAATTTGATATTTATTAATTTTTCATAAACTGAACTTTAATATAAACTGTAACCATATAATCATAATAATAAAACAACAGGTGGCCAATCCCACTTACAGATCACAAAATCTTCCTTCCACAATTCTTTGTTTTGCTGTGCTCACTAGAGGAAAGTAAACATCTGGAATCCCCAAACTAAAGCAAACATTTATGATGGTGAATCATAGCTCTGCAAGTAAAGAAGAGTACGAAATTAATTCCAGTCTTCATTCTGCCGTCTTTGTTATTTTTGAAGAGTAAACTTTTAGTTAAAATAGGAAGATCAGAGATCTATAACGAGCTGTAAGTTAGGAATATGTAAACATCTTGGGATAGTGGACTTCACTAGTCCCGTTAGGGACTCCACTGACAGAGGCTTATGTCAGTCTCAATGATTTCTGTAAATACACATCAACATTAGTATAGAGCCACATTATCAGTCACATCTTTCTCTCTATTGCTGCTTTTTGCTTTTTTTTTTTTCCCCCCAAACATGTCTGCTGTGTGTCTAAGACAGTGACACCATCATTTCTATAACATGATGATTTAAATGGGGACTAGACCTAGTTAGAGAATGATGTTCTAATGCTAAAGCATTTTGTTTTTATTTTGCTGATGATCTGCAAATGTCATTCTAAAAAAAAAAAAAAAAAAAGAAAGAAAAGAAAGAAAACACACACACACAAAGATTATAGCACCATAAGACTGTAATTATGGGTGTGACTTTCTAAAAGTTTGAAAAAAGTTTTTTTGTATCTCAAACTTCAGTGGAGGATAGAAATATCAAGGCAGGTTTTAAATGATCAAAAGCAGTGGTAAAAAGAGTTTCATATGGGTCAGTTTTTCTTGCTAATAATTGAATTCCACTTCTGCAGGACTGTAGCTGACTCTGCATAGCAGAGTAATGGTAGATATCAATGTATGAGCTGTTCCTTCAGGTTCCTTAATAATCATTTTGATTAAGAACAATGAGAGAAGTCAGATCTGTCTTAACGGAGTTGTCTAACAGAAGTCTTTTGAGGGTATAGTTCACCTGATATATTTATCTCCCTTACTCTAAACAGAACCTGGCAGGACTGGCTCAGATGCAGAGTTCTAGACTGTCACCAAACTTCATTGGTGACAGTCCAACTACATATGCGAAGTCTGAAGTCCAACATGATCAATGAAAAGATTGCCATTGACATAAATGATCTTGGGTAGACAGTGTGGCATGTATGAGAGGAAATTGGCTTTCAACCCAACACTCTAAATATTTAACTTTAGCATAAATCCTATAAAGTACACTTAAATATTTAGCATATACAATGTCTTTTACTTTCTGATCTGAAAATTTGTTGAGGACACACCTGGTTTACCTTTCATCTGAATAACTCCTTGTATCAAGGTTGTTTCCTGTCTCTTAGCACTTGCTTGCTCAGGGCTTTATTTCTTTCTGGAAAACCTCAGAAATGTATTATTCTTGCCAGTTCTTCAGTCCAGGGACAGGATTTTTGTGGAATTCAAGCTTCTCAGCAGAGATCTCTAAAACAATTTGTCTCTCTCCATCTGTAAACTACCTCTCTTTTGAAGTTTGGCTCACAGTATGTTCAAAACATTGTCATACAGCTAAGACATGTTGTATAAGGCCATAGCTTGATGACATATTAAATATAGAGCTGGAGAGGAGACAGTGAGGAGCAGAGGAGCTGGAAAGGGACATGAGATACAAAACCGTTAAATCATTTCACCTTTATTGTCGCTTTGCTCACTTTTGGCAAAGTGGAGAAAGGACAGAAAAAGGAAGAAGGAGCTGTAATTGTTGGTTAAATGCTTATTTGAGCAAAAAACTGCTTCTGATTTAAGTATTGGCAGCATCTCAGCACTTCCAGGATAGAAGTATCAGTGCCTCTGTGCAGAGCCAGTACTTACTAACACATCCTATATACAACTTTTGGTGGAACCAAACAAGATGCAAGACAGATAAGCACCAATACAGAAACACTGAATAAAAATGTTTACTTTAAAAGATAAGAAAAATGTAGATACAGAATGTGATTGGATATTTTATATAAAAATTTTCTCAATTGATATGACATGGTACTGTTAAAAAAGAGTCATAATGACAGAAAATGTCATTTCCAAACCTGTAACTCAATAAATGGTAAACTTGGTTTTTTTTGTTGTTGCTGTTTTTTGTTTGTTTGTTTGTTTGTTTTATGGAATTAAAACAAAAATCAAAAGCAGTAATTAAAAATGAGAAGAGCCATGACTACTTAAGCACAATATATAGCTTAATTACTTGGACATCAGATAAAATGATATTTGTGTTTAACCCTCTGGGGTGATGTTTTCATTTATAAACCTTTATTATAACTATTAAAAAAAAAAGAAAGAAAGAAAAAGAAAGAAAAAGAAAGAAAAAAGCTGTTGTATCTGAGCAATCATTGAAAATCACATGAAAAAATAGTCTTAAAAGGACCTCTGTACATCATCTAGTCCAGGCCCCTGCTCGGAGCAGGGCTAGTTTCTAAGTTAGATCAGGTTGCTTTGGTACACTTTGGTTTTGAAGATCTCTAAGGATGGAGGTTCCCCAGCCTCCCTGGCAAGCCTGTTTCCATACTTAACTTGGTGTATGGTGTGTTCTTCATTCCCTATAACTAGTCAGCATTCCTGTTGTTGCAAGCTGTGACTGCTGCTTTTTGTTTTCTCGCTGTGCACCTCTGAGAAGATTTTGGTTTCTAATTCTCTGTAGAACTCCTTTACGCATGAAGACTGCAAATAAGTCCCCTATGAGTCTTCATCCTTAGGCTGAACAAGTGCAGATCTCTCAGCCCCTTAAATTTAGTGGCCTTCTACTGGACTCTGTCCAGCTTGTCAATCTTTCCCTCTCTTAGTGTCCCAAAACTGGCACAATATTCTAGCTAAAACCTCATGAGTTCTGAGTGGAAAAAAAACAATTGCTTCCACTGTCTATGTTCTTCCTGATGAAGTCAAGTATGCAATTAGTTGTACTGACACAAACACACTCTGCTAATTTGTATTCAACTTTTCATCTAACACCCCATGTCCTTTTCAGCAGAGCTGCAGTATAGCCACCAAAATCAGTCCTCACTGATCCATCCAATTTCCAGGACTGTGCGCTTGTCTTTGCTGAAACTCATAAGGCTTTTTTTTGGTCGAGTCCTCCAGCTCTCTAAGGTCCCTTTGAACAGCAGCTCTGCCCTTTCACTGTTCCCTGCAATCTGCTGTCATCTGCAAAGCTGACGAGGGTGTTTGTCATGATTTTGTCTGGGATAGAGTTAATTTTCTTTGTAGAGGCTCATATGATTCTGTGTTTGGGATTTTTGAGGAAAATAGTGGTGATAACACACCAATGTTTTTAATGGTTTCTGAGCAGTGCTTACACAGAGTCAAGGACTTTTCTGCTTCATCTGCTGCATGCCAGCAAGGAGGCTGGAGGTGCTCAGGAAGCTGGGAGGGGATACAGACCTAACAGGTGACCCAGACTGACCAAAGGGATATCCCACACCATATGGCATCATGCTCAACAATACAAGCTGGGGTAAAGAAGGAGTAAGAAAATTGTTGTGTGTGATAAGCCCTGCTATCCTGGGAAGTGGCTGAACATCTGCCTACTGATGGGAAGTAGTGAATGAATTCTTTGTTTTGCTTTATTGGTGTGTGCAGATTTGCTTTATCCTGTAAACTATCTTTGTCTCAACCCATGAGTTCTCATTCTTTTACTTTTCTGATTCTCTCCCCCATCCCACCTGGAGAGAGTGAGCAAAAGGCTGTGTAGTATTTGGCTGCAAGCTGAGGTTAAACAGTGTTTTACATCCCGTCATCCATATCACTGGTGAAGTTTTTAAACAACATTACAGAATCACAGAATCACAGAATCGTTCAGGTTGGAAGAGACCTCCAAGATCACCTAGTCCAACCTCTGACCTAACTCTAACAAGGCCCACACTAAACCATATCTCTAAGCTCAACATCTAAACGTCTTTTAAAGACCTCCAGGGATGGTGACTCAACCACTTCCCTGGGCAGCCCATTCCAATGCCTAACTACCCTTTCGGTAAAGAAGTTTTTCCTAATATTCAACCTAAACCTCCCCTGACGCAACTTTAGCCCATTCCCCCTCGTCCTGTCACCAGGCACGTGGGAGAAGAGACCAATCCCTACCTCACTACAGCCTCCTTTAAGGTACCTGTAGAGAGCGATAAGGTCACCCCTGAGCCTCCTCTTCTCCAGGCTGAACAACCCCAGCTCCCTCAGCCGTACCTCGTAAGACTTGTTCTCCAGACCCCTCACCAGCTTCGTTGCCCTTCTCTGGACTCTCTCAAGCACCTCCATGAGAAAGGGAACCAGTCAGAAGCCAAATAATTGACCACTATTCTTTGAGCCTAGCAGTCCACCCAGTTTTCCACACACCTTACAGTCCACCTATCCAGTCCACATATCCCCAGTCTGCCTACAAGGAGGCTGTTGGATACTAAGCTGAAAGCCTTCTTAGAGTCACAGTAACTGACACCCATATTTTAGCAAGTTACTTCATCATAAAAAGCAATTGTGTGGTGATCAGGTATAACCACCATATAATTTCCTGCTGACCAAGTCACATTCCTGGCCTGCAAGTGCCTAATACTGGCATTCATAACGACTCACACCATAATTTTCACAGGGACTAAGGTGAGATTGACCAGCCAAAGGTTTCCCAGGTCCTCCTTATCTTTCCTGAAGATGAGCATTACACTTTTTTTTCTGTGACTGTCTTTCAAAAGCATGTCACCTGCATCATCTAACCATGGGCTTACATGGTCTTCTGAAGGTACGTCAGCAGCTAATGATAAGCGATTATTTTGCCTTTAACATCCTTCATCAGTTCTAAATCAAGCCAAGCCAAGGTTTGGTCTTCCTAATTCCAACCCTGTGTGTCTGTGTGATCCTCAGATGACAGAGACATGATCAGCAGAGGTGTTTAATACCTTTCTTGCCTCTGTCTTTGACACCAATAATGGGCTCTGGGACCCCAGGTACCCTGAGTTGGAGGTCCGTGACTGCAGTAATGATAAACTCCCAGTAAACCCCAGACTGTGCGGGATCTGCTGCTCCACCTGCATGTAAGTCTATGGGGCCCTAAGGGATTCATCCCTTAGGTACTCAGAGAGTTGGCTGATGTCATCACAAGACCACTCTCAATTATTTTTCAATGGTCTGGAGAGGTCCCTTGTTGACTGGAAGCTGGCAAACGTTGTTCCAATTTTCAAGAAGGGCAAGAAAGAAGACCCTGGTAATTACAGGCCTGTCAGTCTCACTTCAGTGCTTGGTAAAATTATGGAGAAAATTATTCTGGGAGATACTGAAAAACACCTGAAGGGCAATGCGGTCATTGGTCATAGCCAACACAGGTTCACGAGGGGAAGGTCCTGCTTGACAAACTTAATTTCCTTTTATGACAAGGTCACCCATCTAGCTGACCAAGGGAAGCCAGTTGATGTAAACTTTTTGGATTTCAGTAAAGCTTTTGATACTGTTTCTCACAGTATCCTTCTGGACAAAATGTCCAGCATACAGCTAGATAAATACATAAAACAATGGGTGAACAATTGGCTAACAGGTCAAGCTCAAAGGGTTATAGTAAATGGGGTTACATCAGGCTAGTGGCCAGTCACTAGTGTGGTTCCCCAGGACTCGACTTTAGGGCCAGTTCTCTTCAGTGTTTTCATAAATGACTTGGATGTAGGAATAGAAGGGGTTTTGAGTAAGTTTGCAGATGATACTAAATTGGGAGGAGCTATTGACTCTGTCAAGGGTAGAGAGGCCTTGCAGACAGATATTGACAAATTAGAGATCTGGGCAATCACCAACAATATGAAGTTTAGCAAGAGCAAGTGCCAGATTCTGTACCTGGGAAGGGGCAACCCTGGCTATACGTACAGAATGGAGACAAGAGGCTCTAGAGCAGCATCTCAGAAAGGGGGTGTTTTAGTTGACAACAAATTGAATATGAGCCAGCAGTGTGCCCTGGCAGCCAGGAGGGCCAACCGTATCCTGGGGTGCATCAAGCACGGCATTGCTAGACAGTCGAGGGAAGTGATCGTCCCGCTCTACTCTGTGCTGGTGCAGCCTCACCTCAAGTACTGTGTGTGGTTTTGGGCACCACAGTATTAAAAGGATATAAAACTATTAGAGAGTGTCCAAAGGAGGGCTACAAAGATCATGAAAGGTCTAGAGGGGATGATGTATGAGAAGCAGCTGAAGTCACTTGGATTGTTCAGCCTAGAGAAGAGGATACTGAAGGGAGGCCTCATGGCGGCCTGCAGCTTCCTCACGAGGGGAGCGGAGGGGCAGGCGCTGATCTCTGCTCTCTGGTGACAGTTATAGGAACCGAGGGAACAGCATGGAGCTGTGACAGGGGAGGTTCAGGCTGGATATCAGGAAAAGGTTCTTCACCAAGAGGGTGGTCGGGCACTGGAACAGGCTCCCCAGCAAAGTGGTCATGGCCCAAGCCTGCTGGAGTTCAAGAAGCATTTGGACAATGCTCTCAGACATATGGCTTGATTTTTGGGTGGTCCTGTGTGGAGCCAGGAGTCGGACTAGTTGATCCTCGTGGGTCCCTTCCAGCTCAGGATATTCTATGGTTCTATGATCCATCTATATTCCTCCTGGGTAGACCCTCCCTGCTTCTGCCCTGTATATATTTTCTTTTTGTATTTTCTCCAGAGATCTCCATTTATCTAAGCTGGCATCCTGCTATTCTCATAAATAACAATTTAATATTACAACAGACTGTTTTTCACATCTTCTAGTCAGGGCTGATACTCACATCTGTTAATCTATTTAACTCCACTGAGTTTAGTGAAGGTATTTTGGTATATACCAGCTCTGAATCTGATCATTCACTGAGTTTTAATCAATTATAATTTACGGTGATGAAACTGTACTCTTTATGACATGCTGTGCAAAATGTAGTTAAAGTGTCTTTTACACAGTAGTTCAGAATAAGAGTTGATACACTGATGCACGAAAGAAAGAATATGCAGTGCTGTAAGACACATTTTGCTAAACTGAAAAATAAATATGTAGAATGTATTCCCTAGGTTGCATTTTTGTGTATGTGTGTGTTAGAACAACATTGCTTTGTTATCAAGTACAAGTAAAGTCTTTAGAATACTTCTGTTTATTTTGAACGTTAATATTTAATTTATTTTACATTCATTTTACATTTAGTATATGTATAATCTGTCCTTATCATATATATGTGTGCCATCTCCTTCTTAGTCAACAAGAGGGATCTACATATGCCTATAGGCACAGGTAAGAAATTATATCCTCTGTATGGTCAGGAAATGGAAAAGAAGATATAGTTATATATTCTGCAAAATATTCTTTTCAGTGTACAATATAGTCTCACATTACTGCAGCTGTGGTTTTCACACACAGATATCTTCATTTGAACAAAACAATAATGGCTCAGAGAACGTTACATTAATAAATTTAAGTTGCCAATGGTACGTAATGTATCAATGTATATATGAGAAAATTTTTCGCTAGATCTCCTTATTATGTTGCACTCTCTGCACCTTTAAAGCTGGTTCTGTTTCATAAAAACATGAAAACACAGAACCTGAAGAGATCCCATTTATACTGAAAAGGTCTAATTGTAATTTTACATCATACTAGTTTTAATTCTTTAATTTTAGTATTATCTTCTGCCTGTTAGGTAACATAAAAACTTAAGATTTTTTTTTTTTTT
>VXAA01003918.1:91680-115605 GCA_013399115.1 Anseranas semipalmata
CAAAAAAAAAAAAAAATAGAGAGAAAAAAAAGAAAAGCAAGCAAAGAAAGAGCAAAATATATGACTAAGGTTCAATTGAAATTTAGCCCTGAACATCCAGGGCACATCCGTGCTATGAGGATTGAGGAAAAGGATTCATTGAAAACTGGATTGATAAAAAGGTAAGTTTTCCCTTCAGAAAGACCACAGTAGGCTGGATCTACCCTGACTGAGTAGCAGCGAAGACATGGAGAAGCAAAACAGCAGGGCTCAGAATGGATGTTCTTCATTGTAGATTGCTTTGCTAGAAAAGCTAACTAAACAATCAAAGAAATATGAAGATTTAGATTGAGACCCTCCCTCCAAGTTAATGGAAGCCCCAGACCTAGTGAATTATGGACTCCATCTGCTGCTATTGACTCTCAGTGAGTTGGAAGTAAATATAGTCTCTGTGTCTTACGCAGATAAGCCATGTGTTTTTCTTGTTATTTTTCCAATTTTCACAAGTATACTTAACAGAAAATGCAACATTGATGTTTGCCTGATGTTCCAACAGTTTGTGGGGTGACACAACACAGAAAAATTCTGAAAAGAAAGAAGAGGCTTATCAGCTACATCATTTGAAATAATAGGTACTTTTGCAGTTGTAAAATGCATTCTGTTGGTATTGTTGCCGCAGATTTCTGTAGCCCCCTGGTGAGAAGCAGCAAGGGCTTCACAGTCCAAAGAAACTAACAGTAATCTAACAGTATCTAAATGAGCGATATTATGAGTTAATAAATATATAAGGGGATAAACCAGAAGTAGAAGTATTAAAATTTGTTTTAAAGTATCCTGTACATAGCCAAAAGAAAGCATAACACAAGACTCAAGGAACCATTGAAATAGGAAAAGGCCTGTTTTGATTATTTGAACATTCACTGTAGCATTGTATGCCAGTTCATGTAAGGAAAAGCATATTTAGCCTACACGAACTGCTAAGTATTGTTTCAGATCTTGGCAGTACTTATTTACTCTTTCCCTCATTTAAGAAAGTAAAATTTAACAGTAAGCACATAACTTTTTTCTAGGTCAATAAAGAGGGTGATTTTTTTTCTGTTCAACAGTTCTCAAACAGCCTCTTGTGATCTATGCAATCATTAAACAGTCCAGGAAAAATCTATCTTTCTTTCTCTCTCTTTTATTTATTTGTTTGTTTGTTTGTTTGTTTGTTTGTTTACCCTGGGCTAAAATCCACACAGATTTTGCTTTGCAGTACACTTCATAGATACCAGCTAAAGTATGGAAACAGGAATATTTATTTTCCATGTACCTTGTGTGTATGATGGGATCTGGAAATATTTTATAACTCGAAACATGAATCAGGTGATTTTATCTGCAATTACTCACTATACTTTTAATATTTTTGTTATTAACTAAGACAATCTAAAAACTAACTGAAATTAAGCTGGTCTCCATTGTTTACTGTACTATTTGAATAATCATTTCATTCATGCTCTGGGTTTTAATTTAGGACTCACTCTAAAAGGGCTTTTGTTCTTAGGAGGTGTGTTTGCCACTGTTGAATTCCTCAAGTTGCATTTTCAGAACAAAAAAAAATATCAAGTACTTCTGAGATCTGCTACTGGGACTAATTAGGAACGCAATGGATCCATGAAAACTGGCCTTTAGACTTTGGGAAAAAAATCCTTGGAAGAAATTTGACGTCAGAGGAAAATTAAGCATAGCGTGACTTCACCCTCCCATGGCCCAAAATTTCTAGAAACTGATCTACCATCTGATAGTAGAGACAAAGTGGATAATGGGTATGGCTGATTTTGATGGAAACAATTTCATTTATTCATCTACTGTAATACTGAAGAGCTGTTCTGCACATGGACAGCTATTTTAAGCTTACTTCACTGTGCTCATTGAAGATTAGAGGACAACATAGAACATGAAGAAAAAAGCGCATGGAAAGCATTGTAATCCTCATCAAATTTTTCATGATTCAATCTTTTTTTAAAATGCATTTATTTTAAATATTAAAGATAAAACAATGACTCCAGTAATTGCTTTTTTTTTTTAATGGAAATTCCAGTCTTTGGAAGTTTAAAGAGGTGGGGACTGTGGGACAGAGTCACAGCTAGATTAAATTAAACTCAACAGAGTGAAGTTTACTGATTAAGCAATAATTTATTTCTCTGCTATGAGAAATACATGTTTATTTATTATGAGCCTACCAGTTTCATGAAATTATGGTAGTCTTTTAGACAGCATCCAATGTAACCCTGGCAGCCAGGAGGACCAACCGTATCCTGGGGTGCATCAGGCACGGCATTGTTAGGCGGTCGAGGGAAGTGATTGTCCCGCTCTGCTCTGTGCTGGTGCGGCCTCACCTCAAGTGCTGTGTGCAGTTCTGGGCACCACAGTACAAAAAGGATGTGAAACTATTGGAGAGTGTCCAGAGAAGGGCTACAAAGATGGTGAAGGCCCTAGAGGGGAAGACGTACAAGGAGCGGCTGAGGTCACTTGGTTTGTTCAGCCTGGAAAAGAGGAGGCTGAGGGGAGACCTCATTGCGGTCTACAGCTTCCTCATGAGGGGGAGTGGAGGGGCAGGCGCCAATCTATTCTCTTTAGTGACTAGTGATAGGACCCGAGGGAATGGTGTCAAGCTGCGACAGGGGAGGTTCAGGCTGGATATCAGGAAGAGGTTCTTCACTGAGAGGGTTGTTGCGCAGTGGAACAAGCTCCCCAGGGACGTAGTCATGGCACCAAACCTGCTGGAGTTTAAGAAGCGCTTAGACTATGCTCTTAGTCATATGGTCTGAATTTTTGGGCAGACCTGTGTAGTGCTAGGAGTTGATCCTTATGGGTCCCTTCCAACTCAGGATATTCTATGATTCTATGATTCTATGATTCTAACTTAAGGTGTTATATGTGCTCTGTCACTGTACTGTGAAAACAGTAGATATTTTAAACTGTGCAGATTTTGATTCTCAAACAAATTTTTCTGAATCCCACCTTTGGGAATATATTTTTTTCTATTACTTCACCAGTTGTACTATTCTAAGAATTCTAAACAGTACATTAATAACCAATTTTATAATGCAGTTTATATAGATAATAAACTTTCAGCCTCTTGGAAAGATGTGTCGTATGAAACTGTTCAGTAAAATGAAAAAAATATGTTTTGACTCTGTCGCAACCCCCTTGTGAAAACCACAGAGATTGGACAGTGTTTTCCTAGTACGTCTATAACATTACACTACGTATGGTAATATGAATATTACTATCTAAAATGAGATAAAACTTCAGCTTAAGCTTCATGATGGTGTATTCCAAAATTAATGAACTATATTGTATGTTCTTTCTTAAAATAAAGTAGGTCAAGCAATTATAAAAGTAATACCTTTTTATTACTGTTCATAGTCAATGATTGTCTTTGCCAGTTCTTAGCCAGTTTGATGCTCTTTTCTTATTTTCGGGCCAACAGGCTGATTGGCAAGCAAACCAAACAGCTGCAGGACCTGCTAACTTCAGCTTAAACTTTTGAGTGTTCACTTCTTCTGAAAATCAGGTCAGACAGTTGAGGTCAGAATCTGGATTGCTATCAGTTCCCTACCTTCCTAGTTTGGAGTGTGCTAAAGAAAAAACTCAGAGCAGCTGACTGAGGAAGTCCTCTCTGGCTTTAAAGCTTGTAAAATTCTTGCTAAAGATTTTTTTTTTTCAGGATTGAAGCAAGGGTAAATAAAAACAACATTTGGACTTAATATGCTGATTTACCTACTCTAAGGTTGTATAAATAATATGGATGCAAGAGGTCATGTTGAGGTCACTATTATTGAGTACAACTGGTTGGAATTGCTTTGCCAACACATTTTTGAGTGAATGAAGACCATTCTGTTTGTACTGAAAACTAATTTTCCTAAAAAATATTTCTCACATTAAAGTGGTTTCACTTGGAAAATGGGAAATCTCCATTTGTTTTCATTTCTTGTGTTACTTCATGTGACTAATCAGACATAAGTACAAAGAAAATAATTTTGAAAGTATAAACATGGGAAGTTTCTCACAATCTGTAAGTACATCCAAAAGTAAAAAGCTGGAATTCTTTACTGAATAAACCACACACACACACACACACAAAATCAGTCAGATATTATGAATTTCAACTGTTCTACTCAAGTTTTAAAATTATTCTCAACTCACAAGTTAAATATTTCACTCAGAAAATGTCCAGTATTCCGTCCCTGTAGTTTTTATTTCTAGATTCCAGTAATCCATATTTGGGTGATTTGGTATATTGGAATTTGAATTTAAGTTCTTAATCTTAAATAAGATTATTCACTTTCTACATGGCTCTCTACATTCAATGCACATATATACAATCTGTTATAACATTTTCATAAACTAACTTTTGGGTCAGATTCTGATCTCTGTTACCTAACTGAAACTCCAGATTTACAACTGTATCAGCATGCCTGCACACAAAGTTAAACAAGGGATAAAAACAAATAACTACAGTATTCTTTTATTCTTAAGAATTTGAAAAGCACCCCTTTAAAACCAGATAACATCTAATATCAAGAAACAAAAGAGATTTTTGTTGAAGCTAAAATAAAAGAATTGTTTTGAAGCAATCATTGAAAATAACATTGAGATTATATTTCATTCATCTATTAAGAAGAACTCCTCAGGCACTGGGAAAAACAGACTTTCTCACTTTATTTTCACTCCTAAACTCCAGAAGCATGATTAGTATCTAAAATGTCACCTCTAATATTCTTTTACTTTGTTATTAGAATTTAATTGTAAATAAATTCATATGTTTAAATATTCCTGGCCTAAGAAAAGGTGATAGACTGAACTTGATCAAGCTGTTTCTTATTGACTCAGTCTTGCTGCCTGTCCCACTCCTGACCATCTGACCTGCTTTTTTTACTCCAGAGGTTATCCTTGTTTTTTAACCAGTTTGCAGTACATGCTATGCATATCACTGGCCAGCACACTTGAATTAATTATGTTTTCCTGAAGAAGATATGGGACAAGAAACTAGGCCAATTATTAACTGTTAACCAACAGAAACACATTCATGCTAGTGGTCCCAAATGTTCCCTGCGCCTCTGTTTAAAATTAATCCATCAGAAAATCACATAGAGGATGCTCAAGACCCCCCTCCAATTATTTAAAATCATGTCATTAAATCAGACAAATTCTGGCACTGCAACTCAGCAGGCGCTAATTTAACCCATATGCTTTGGGATTGTTCCTACACCCATTTGTTTTGGCCAGAATTTATGCAAGAATTATTATTTTTTCCCTATAAAATAAAATTTGTATTACAAGCTAACCATACAATTTTAAGCCTGATGGATTCTAAATGGAAGCTGCATAAATATGAAAAAAAACTTTAGCTCAGCAAAACATATAATGACTTCTTGGAGACTAATGCTGTAGAAAGGAAGATCCAAAATGTGCCAAAAATCTCAAGGCTGGAGCACAGGCATGGAAGTCCAGCCACCACGGAATTATGTTCCATAATAAATATAATCAAGATAAATTCCTACAGATACATTACATTAGTCTGGAAATACCCAACTAAAAATATTAAAGATGTGCCTTCATCTCAGTCTCATTTTCAAGCTGTCCTTCTACAGTTCTCTCTTCCTTTTCTTTATATTATTCCTTTCCTCATTTTTTCCTGATTTGTCACATTTTTAATATCTTCCCATATTTCTCTTCTGTTTTATCTTCTCTCATTACTTCCTAGTCTTTCCTATGTTCAGCATACCTTCTTTTGAAATCTTTGTGTGAAATAAAGGGATAAAATAGGTTAAGGCTTAACACCATTTGGAGTTTTGTAAGATGATATTGTCAGTATACACAACACAGTGTAAATAACCCATATATCAGCTTTTTACACCACGACCCCTTCCAAAATGCTTAAGAATTGTAACTAGGACAAGTAACTACTGATTAAATTATGATAGAGTAGTAATGAAACTGTGACTTTTTCACATTTGGGAAAAATATCTTTTAAAAAGCACTAAAATTTGGGGTTTATTAATATACTAATGAAGAGAAAAAGAAAAGGAAAAAGAAAAAGAAAAAGAAAAAGAAAAAGAAAAAGAAAAAGAAAAAGAAAAAGAAAAAGAAAAAGAAAAAGAAAAAGAAAAAGAAAATGGTTTCTTAGTTGGTCATTTACTATGTGGTTAAACGTAATCCCAAAAGGATAAAGAGGGAAGTACCTACCTACACAAAAAATGCATCCTCGTTATTTATAGTTTTGATTTGTATTGTATTTTGGAAAAAAAAAAAAAAACAATCATTAGCAAGAATTTTACAAGCTTAAAGACAGAGAGGACTTCCTCAGTCAGCTGCTCTGAGTTTTTTCTTTAGCACACTCCAGGGAAGTTTATTTGGTTTGTTGTTGTTGTTGTTGTTTGCTTGTTTCAGTTTTGTTATTGTTTTTGTCTTTGTAACAGCAACTTACCATCTGGAAATGCTAAAAGTGCATAAAAGAAATAGGATATATATGCAGAAACAATAACCCCGTTCTTCAAACTTTCTTCATTTACAGCTATAGTTTTGTATGCAATTTGCATTTCTCAACTGTCATTGGTTTTTGTTTTTGTAATTGTTCATCACCATAAGACTTAAGTATATAATTCTGTGAACACTTGTGTATTAATGAATGTTTCAGCCAATTAAAGAATACATCTCTGTTTAAAGGAAATTCAGGGGATGTACGTGGTTCAGATTGAGATATTTTTCTTCATTCTTGCAAGCAAATTGAGAATTATAAACAATTCTTATTTAAGAAAAATCAAAATACAATATTACTAAAGCAAGCTCATTCCTTGGACCATGCAACTTTTCCACAAATTTGATGCTCTTGTCTGTGTCATATAACAGAGAACAACAACGAACTTGATTAAAGCTTGGTTACAAAACCTGATCCAGGAGACCAAAATCTTGGTGCTTCAAGGGAGAACTTCCCTCAGCCACAGGCTTTGGGATCTCATCCCAGGCAAACCAGTTCTTCCTTTGCAGAAAGAGTTTCTGAGATCTTACAGCCTGCATTCCAGTAAAGTTCTTAAAGCCTTAACTGTCAAGGCCTTTACCTACTGCTGTATTAGATGACCATTATTCTTTTCTCTGCCTGATTAATTATGTCCTTCCTGGTTGACATGAAGGTGCAAAAGACAATGACAGAGGAGACAGAAACTGGAATTTAAGAAAGTAGTTGATACATATCTATAGTTATTTCCATAGGAAATTCCCAAAGCTGGACTGGCTGAACCAACGGCATGGAAAGCTGAGGAATGGAAACTTCACAGAGGTTGCAGAGGGATCAAAGCTTACCCATAAGCTGGTTCTGCTATGAAAACTTGAAAGTTATCATTTGTGTTAAAAACATTCAAGACAAATGCTAAATCCTTCCTGGATACTCATCTCCCTTCACATACTCTCAGTGGAGATATATGTTCCCAAGTTTAAAAAATTCACCTGCATAACTGCTTTCATCAGGTAGAACATCAGAGATAAAAACAGATATGAATAATTTAGTTGGGTTAGTTAAAACATGACTAAAATATGCATAGTTACCAGAGCAATTACTATGATATAACAAGCTATAAAAACTAGAACAGCAAAGCCATATTATAATTTATACATCTTTTCTGAAATTATTTACAATTTTTCCCTCTCCTCTGAGCAGCTGTAAAGCATTCTTGCATTCCTTTCTTGTGCCTAGTGAGATCCAGGAAGGACAGCATCCTCAGCTTTGCCTCAGGGGATACATGGCATGACACATATGTGATACAGCATATTTTCATGATGATGAAGGTATATTATCTAGTCAAAAAAAGACCCCATTATGGTTAATATAAAAAATTAGACGCCCCAAGAATGTGATTAATGAAATAAATAGGTTATATTCCACTAAATATAAATAAGGCTTATTTAGTTCAAAACTAGACATCTAAACATCTAAAATTCAATTAAATGTTTCCCTGAATGTGTCTTCTCCATGTCTGTCTTTTTGCAGGCTCTGACAGCATTGCATTGCACAGGTTATGCTAGATTATTTTATATTTGCCACTGTGAGGAGCTTCTGATATACAGTAAATAATTATTCTGTGGTACTTCAGATTTTTCATAGAATCCATTCAGAGTTAGCATTCATATCTTATGACTCAGTTTGAACCCTAATGAAATCAGCAGAAAGTCTCCCAAGTATGTGCACTGGAATTGTATTTAATCTTTGTTTTTGTAGGCCGTGGTTTTCCAAAGCATCTCTCGTCAACTTCAGTTTTGAGGAGTTTGTAGTGAAAATGCATGTTAGTACATAGTCTTGAACTGAGAACATACTTTTATAAATATTAAGTTAATTTACATATTAACTGCTTAGCTTCAAGGTAAGTGTCAGATACGAAAAAGAGCAGTGGAATTTGTTGGAGTAAATTCTTTCTGAAGACTTGCTACTCCTATTGTCTAACCCTCTTCCCCTCTCCACAGGACTTTTATTGCACAATATATCTTAAAGCAAAATTCTTCTATAAAATCAATAGAAAGAAATAGGAAGAGTTTAACAAAGAAACCATCTTTTTGGAATAAACATTGTTTACAGATCGTTTTGTAGTTTTGCTCTAGAGTCGGTTTCATAATCCAGAGTTGTTTCAGAGCTTTTATAAATCATTCACTATCTGGATCCACTAAAAAGAATGTAGCTGTTTTAGCTAAAGAATGCAGAAAAGAAAAATGAAAAACAAAATGGTTAAATGAGCAACATGATTTTTTTCCTTAAGCCTTTTTAGAAAGTACTCTTGAAAATAACATACTGTAAGTTGATATTAATCATATGAGTACAGATCATGTAAAAAAAAAAAAAAAGCCTAGTGATCTAGTTCCAAACTTCAGAAGGACTGTGAATCTTGTTAAATTTTCATTTCCATACTTCCAAATCATTTTTATATTGTAACATTTATTTTTGATAATGATCAGAACTATAAATCATTTTATTTTACAGCCCTTGAATCTTAGGATTTATGAATAGAGAAGAAAATCTGTTTCCTATTTGTGTGCTCTACTGTTTGGAACTACATGCTAGCAGAAGAAAATCTTTCCCTATACAATTGTGATAACACAAAAATATATGAAGGTGTCCTTGCTTAGGTATGACTAGTCAGCCTCAATTGGGAAGATCTGGTGTGTTATTTCACTTGAACTTTGAACGATAAATAAAGTTCTTGGCTCAGAAAAAGAGGAATGCTATTACAATATATATGGGTCATATACTCCATCTTGTTTCTGTTTTGTAACTGCAATTTACTGTAAGAATCACAGGTAGAGGATCAAGCGTTCCTAGTTTAACATGAATTTGTATCAAGTTTATTTTCAGTTAGTTCCCAGTCTGGGCACTGGTTCTCTTAGGTTTTAAAATAGGGGTTTTTTTTGTTCAGTCCAAAATTCTATTGTGGACCTGAGTTACTATTTTCCAATGCAAACTACTATGCATTTGTCAAGAATTTCTCACTTTAAAAAATAAGAATTTTCAGAAAAAAAAAAAAAATCTCAAGCTTCTATCACTCCATGCAAAGGAGCTTGATGCTTTTCAAATATAGCACAGAAACACGTACTAAATATACCTGTCTTCCCTGCATTAGCACAAAAAAAAAAAAAAANATTAAAAAAAAAAAAAAAAAAAAAAAAAAAAAAAGCCTTCGTCTAGCATTGGAGCTAAATTATTACAAAGTTTTCTTTTGTTTCTAATACACTTAAAAGTTTAAATAATTTGGAAGAAAATGTGTGCAATTTATTTAGACTTCATTGACCCAACTAGAATTCTACAGTGTAACAGCCAACCAAGATGTTTCTGAAGTCACTGGATTCTTTTATAGAGGTATGTGATCCTTTACATGCTGAAAATTTAGATCTGTGAGCAAGCAGGTTGACAAACAATATCAAAGGTCCCTCAGGTATCTATTCAAGTTAATATAATGAAGATAAATTAATCTCTGAAGGCAGTGACAAATACAAGAAAATGTAAGTGTCTTCATTTTATGGCCTCCCTTCCTATGGGATTTCAGGGGAAAAAAAAAATAAATAAATATGGTTTCCTGAGTTTGCTTTCAATAAAATTTGAAGAACATATCTTTAGAGTTAGACATATCAAGCGTCCTGTTGCTGTGAGCCAAGGCAATTTCACAACAGCACCATGAGCTTCACAATTCAGCGCTGGAATGACTAAAGACAAGAAAGATTAGGAACACATGACATCAAAAACGTAAAATCTGTAGACTAAGTGGCATTTTCTCCTCTTTTAAGGTTATGAGAAGACTAACACAAGCTAGGAATATTAGCAGGATTTCTAAAGTCTTGATCCTACATCTTCTGCTGGACAGTCTCATGTACCTACGGAAGTCCAACTGAAATCAGTTACAGTCAAACACAGAGGTCTGCCCAATATTCATTGCAATGCAAACCAAATGACAGGAAAGGGAAAGGGAAAGGGAAAGGGAAAGGGAAAGGGAAAGGGAAAGGGAAAGGGAAAGGGAAAGNGAAAGGAAAGGAAAGGAAAGGAAAGGAAAGGAAAGGAAAGGAAAGGAAAGGAAAGGAAAGGAAAGGAAAGGAAAGGAAAGGAAAGGAAAGGAAAGGAAAGGAAAGGAAAGGAAAGGAAAGGAAAGGAAAGATATTTATTTTACAAAGCAGTAATTAAAATATTTGACATTTTCATTCATCCACATGTATAATTAGCTAAAAAAAATCCATTCTTAAAGCATAATTTATCTCTTGCAACATATGTGTTCCATACTGATGTGTGAACACCCTAATGCTTATATCTAAATGGCATTCCTGTTCAGTAATCCATCTGCTCAAGTGATGTTTCAACCAACCAATGGCACTCAAGTTTAGTTTCACAGACCTAACAGGCTACATCATCTTTCCAGTGATACTTCCCTCACTGTTTTTCACAAGGATTTAGATGGACTTCTGTTTATCTTTGGCTTTTCTCAGAGAGAGTTGTTGAAAAAGGACATGCCTGTGATGCACAGTGGAGTACTGCACAGAAGTCCTGAAGTCCTGCCTCTCAGAAGTTCCTGCTTTCATGGAGAAGGCTCATACCACTTCATTTTAGCAACATCCCCATGGGAAGTCTCCATCCAGGAAGAAATAAGGTGACCAAATGTGCACTGTCGATTATGTAGGAAATTTTTTCAGCATGTCTTATAATCTATTTAAATAGTTTCTTCAAGATATGGGTCTCTTGCAACAACTGTATAGACAACTACTGAAGCGGTATACATTTCAGAACTTGACACTAAAAAGCCTAGGCAATAAAATAACAGATGGGACAAATTAGCTTGACTGAAACAAGTTTTCCTAATGCCAGTGAACTGCTCCTGTAATTTTTGAAAGGTCTGATTTTATTTATATATCAATATTCATTTCATAAATGTTGTCAGCACTGAATATCTCTGGTCATGAGACAAAAGCTAACAAAACATTAATTGATTTCAATTAAATTAATAAAAAACACATTTAATTTAATTAACTTGGAAAGAAAAAAAAATGAATAAACACCCAAGCATACTTAAATATCCTCATCCAACAAAGGCCCTATGTGGTATAAAAATGGCAGCCTATCAAGTCAAAGTCAATTCAGGGACTGATGGCTAAAGCTGCTGATGTATTAATTTTCATTCATTCCTGAAATATAACCATTCAGTGGAATTATGTTACCTTTACACCTCTTAGAATACAAAGTCAAGAACAGAAAAAGAATTATGAGCTAGTATGGACCTTCCAGATGCCTATCTTCTAGTGGATAGTGTCTCTGCCCGTGGCAGAGGGGTTGGAACAAGATGATCTCTTAGGTCCCTTCCAACCCAATCCATTCTATGATTCTATGATCTTAAATGGACAAGTGGTCCTTTGCTTATCCCCTTCAAGGGAGATGAAAGTATATTCACTTCAAACAGCTATACAAGACTCATACCATTCCTGTTATTTCTCATTCAGTATCAGAAAGTCAGCTCTTTAATCCATTGGATTTATGATATTATTCCACATCTCCACCTTGTTCAGTTTCTTAATTACCTACTTTGGTTAGAAAGGACTTCCCACAAACATTTCCATTATTATCTCATGATACACCTCCATTCTGTTCCTTAAATGTCTCCTTTAGCTAAAAATTGGTACAGAAAATTTGCCTGTCCCTGTGATTTATCATGTGTCTGTAGTATATTTCTTGTCTTAAACTGCATTCCATAGCTCAGAGACTATTTTGTGCCCTTGGACACCTGGCATGTTATGGTTCTGGTCCACTGGATCAGGTGCTACTTAATGTAAGGCATTGATTTGTTTTGTATTAAATAGACATTCTTTCTGCCTAGATGCTCTGTCTTCATTACAGTGGAAGAGTTATCTGAAGATGTGCATAAAATATGGCATTTAGCAAATTGCAAAGACTATACCTATTGTGCCAAAAAAAAAAAAAAAGAGAGAGAGAGACTGTAGTAAGAGTTTGCACAGCATACTTGTTTTTTGCACCCTAGAGAAATTCTCTAAGCCAAATCTGTTGGCTGCTATAGAAGGTTGGCTTAATACCTCAAAAGAAAAGTCCAGGGCACTTGTTCAAACAAATCCTGTACCCCCGGCTCTTAGCACAGCTAGCACAGAGGACATGTTTTGAAAAGCGACTTTTAAGTGAGAGGTTATGCAAAAGTCATATATATTGGCAGGGGTGGTTTCCAGATCCTCAGTTCAACTGCACTCCACCTAAATAGATTCAAGCTACTTGAACTACATGTGACCACATATAATTTTTCTGAAGGAGCTATCTGAAGAGACATAATGAAACATAACATTAGGTATAGTAATATTACCTTGCATTGCTTGTTTATCTTTAGCTGTTGTGTAGCATACTATAGGATTTGTTTTCCTCTTGACATATTAACAGTATTCTATTGGTTGTGCCATTTCAGTTTTACTGTCTAAAACAAAGGCAACACAAGATTTATGGAAGGTTATAGTTTATAAATTTTGTCTTCCTTGTACATGTATTTGTGTTTGAATCACACTGTTGTTCTAATGAATAAAGTTTGAAGTTCAATGCTAACTTGACTGGTTATGTAGAAAAATTTGGTTTGCATTCACTTCATTTGTTATTATGTAGAAGTAATAATAAAAAATTCCAGTGTCTCTCAGTTTCAGAGGCATCAGGTGAACTTTGGGCTTCTCAAGATTGTCAAACAGGGTGAAGAAGCATGATCCTACTTGCCTGTGTTTTATTTATTTATTATTAAGAAAGGGAGATGAGCAAGAACTCATTGAAATATATCAGTGATTGATACTATGATGGTAACAATTTTAACTGTTGCCAGTACTTGAGAATGACAGCCTACTGTTTCATTTTTATTATTATTATTTTAAAGTAGTTAATAATATTTTTTAAAATGGTTTAATATGCCTAATGGAGAAACAAATTGTAGAATACGGCTTGCAAAGAGACCATCTTAAATGCAGAAATCAAAGAAATTTTTTAGCAGTAGTCTAGATAAAATCCACCAGAAGTGTTGAGACATAAAATGAAATGTGTCAATAATAGTTACATGGAAAGAGGCACTTCAAAAATTAAAAATGAATATGGCAGGTCATTGTGTTGCACAACTAAGGTTCTTTCAAAGTGGAGACGTGTCCAGGTAGTCCAGCGTCAGCATAGCTGTTTTATGTCATCTCCAGGTTCAAAGCTGAATATTCATCAGAGGTTCTAGTTAGGGAGTGTTTTTCTGAAATATTTGTGAGCACAAAAAAAAAACAAACGTTCACATTATTATTGCCAATGTGTTTTTTATTGAAATCTCTGTTAGCCTCAGTGTAGCAAAGCATAAAAACAGGTGAGCAGATGCAAACAGTGGAATTAATTCTTGCTTTGGTACCAAAATTATTTTGGTACTGAAATTCTTAGCTGAAATCTATTTTATCAAAGTCCTTGGAATCCTTGGAACTCAAGAAATCCCACATTTGAAAAAAAATATTAGTTTTACTCTTGAACTGAAATCAAGAAAATATTGAATCAAGGCTTAAATGCTGTTGACCCAAAACCTGAAATATTTTAGAAACTAGAAAAAAAATATCCTTTATCTGGAAGATATTAAGGTAAAATAAGATCAGAAGTTATCCAGAATAAAATGAATATGTGAAAGATGACGTAAAAAGCATGAGTAGCTAGATTGAAAACATGTATCATAAACAGCAGTTTATAACACTGTTTTAGAAACAGGAAAAGACATCTGGGCTTCAAAGAACTGCGCTGAAGAAAGGAGACAAATATCAAATCTGTTAAATAGGGATGACATTTTGGCAACTTTCTAGGGTGGTTCCTCAGCTGTAATTCCTCAGGGTATACTGTTCTAGTTCTGCTGACTTTCAATGACAATAAATACCTGCCAAAATCAACCTGCAATCTATTTTTGGACACAAAGCATAAGATTACCAACTGAGTTAGAAGAACAAACCCAACAAAATGCTTTTAAAATTTGAAGAACTGTGGTATTTTGGATTCTATCCATATGAAATACTGCTCTTTTTCAAATACATGAGAGCATATACTGGTATTAAACAGCTCTGGGAATTGTCACTGTCACAAAAGAGATTAGTGTCTTTGTGCTTTCTTCATGGTATTTTCAACTTCTGAACCAGACAATGACTAAATTTTTATGACAAAAAATGTTTGCAGTACTAATACTGATCTCATTTGTCTCTTAAATGCTAAAAGAACTTTGACCTTATGAATCTAAAAACTCTTCTGTAGAAACCAAAATCTTATCATTCATACATAGAAACAGAAAATATTGGACTTGCTAGTGTCCAAGTAAAATATTGTCTTTGAAAAAGAGCAGGTGATAAGACTATTTACATCTCTGCCTGTTATTTTTAATCTTCTTAGATTAATTCCAGCAGGTTTATTTTCAG
The DNA here is from genome assembly GCA_013399115.1 of Anseranas semipalmata. Classification (NCBI taxonomy): domain Eukaryota; kingdom Metazoa; phylum Chordata; class Aves; order Anseriformes; family Anseranatidae; genus Anseranas; species Anseranas semipalmata. Next base: position 106,621 of record VXAA01003918.1, read on the forward strand.
TCACATTAATAGAATGCGCAAGGAGCAACTTATGCCAAAGGTTTATGTACTCTAGAGAAAGCACCAGTGTCTTTTATTCCCAGACTGGACTTTTACAACCAGACTGATGTGAAAATCTTTTTTACTAGGTGAAATGAGGTGGTTTTGAATATTAAATAATGGCCTATTCTGCATGCAATGCATTTCTTAGTCACAATTATCACCAATAGAATCTCAGAATTCAGGACATCAAGGAAGGGAGAATTAGTTCCCTGAAAGAACAACTCTATTCTAAACATTAAACTCTAGTCACGCTGTTGACTGTTAATGAACATCTACATGTGCATGCTTCTTTGAGTAATATGACATATTCTATTTTGTCACCCTTACTGGAAACTCCTATTTGCTCTCTGCTTCCATAATGCTTCAAGAAGTGAGCAAAGAATAATTGCATACAGCAATTCTTTTTCAGCCATGATAAAATATGAAGAGATATATTATTCCTTATACCCTATTCCCCATTTATCTGTCTCTATTTTCAATATCCTCATCTGCAGTGAAAACTCTTTAGATTGAGTCAAAAGCTGGGTAATTCTGATTAATATATATTTTGGCTCTTAAAAAAAAAATGCTCATAGGCACTACTATAAAATATAACCACTGCAGGTACAATTGTATATGTCTATTGTTTCATGAGACATGAGTTTTAAAACTATATTTTGAAAAATGTTTCAGAAATTTAATCCAAGAATATTTTTTCAAAAGTTCTGGTACTTATTTTAACTTTTTGCATTGGAAATCTTACGAAAGCTAATCTGGACAGATTTGGAAATCCAGTCAAAGCCTAAGTCCTAACTCAAAGTTTTCCTTATCTGTTTTCCACATCACCAGCAAGTGAATAACAACTTTAATTATACCTTAGTAGTTGCGGAATTTTAATTAATACTAATCAATCCACATATGCTTTTCCAGAGAAAAGAAAAGGTGTTATTTTAATCCAATCCAGAATTAACCTTATCTGTACATTTAATGTGAATGGACAGAATGCCTTATTTCCATTCAGTTTATCTTTAACTGATTTTCATTAAAGCAATTCTGCCCTGAAATATTTTCATGGTAATAATAACAGAGGGAAAATATTGATGTGGTTTTCCATGTACACACAGAACGTTATAATGATGGATTCAGTCTATACACTAATGTGAAAAATCTGAAACTATTTAAATTGAATTAGCAATCCAGAAAAATAATGAATGCATCTCTATATGATTAGTTCTTATTTTCCAATTATGCTGTCAATGGATGAAGATATACACCATTACAATGAGCACTAGCTAATTGACAACTTTTTCTGAGCATTCTCAAAGACAAGTCAAAATCTGACTGCTCTTGAGGTCTGAAGTTTTCTTCTATACAGGGATTAAGTTTCCATGGATTATGTTGTGATGTGTTAGTGGGATATTTCAAGACTTCATTATGTATTACTACTTCATTAGAATTAGAGACATTGCAGAATTGTCCCTGAGTCAAAACTAATGACCAAATTTTCACTTCTATACCTGATTTATCTTCAGTAGCACTCTCCTGACCAGATTTTGTACCCCAGGAGAAACCCAGCTGTACTTGCTACTAAATGTTGATATGATATTGTCCTGTGACTGCCTTTAAACAGGCCAGACAGGATGCTTGCCTAGGAACATCCCCAAGGTACTGTCCTAGGAGAGTTCCTGGATTATTTCTTGAAAGGTCATGATGTATGTCTCTGACATAAGGCAGGCAAGGTTTTTTCCTCTCAGAATGCTCTTGTCATTCATATTTCAATACTTGCAAAGGAAAAGGGTTTGGCAGGAAAAAAGCGTCACCATTCACATACTCCTTCAGTAAATTTATGAACAGTTACATCTTGGTTTACCAGGAAAATCAAAAATATTGGTTGTGAAGTGCTTTCTTTCCCTATGGAAAATGAACAAACAACCAAACGAAAACAAAACAAAACAAAAAGCATTGTTTCAGATTGTCAGCTCATACTTTTTTACATAAGTTTCCAAACTGAATGTGCTGATATTTGTAATGACACTAGCACCTAAAAAAAAACTTAGATAAGCATATTGAGAAAACGTGCATATTTTTCTTGAGAGCAAAAACATTTTTCTTTAATATAGTATTTAAAAGGATTTCACTTGCATCCCAGATACTTTGAAAGTTCACAGTTATAAATGAAATTTCCATGGGATATAATTAAACTGAATTCATTAAGCAGAAATCCACTATGTCAAGCAAAGGAGGTATACATGGGAGGTAAGTTTCCAAAATTGTACCTTTTCCATTAGCAAATGATTCACATGCCTTGACTTGGGATGGAGCATCAATGGCACTGTCTAGCTTAGTCTGTTCTAGATCAGTTTTTATTTATAAACTGTAATTTTAAACATATCTTTGAGCCCCATGTTTTAAAATAGCAAAAATTCCCAAAGGGCTTGAGGGTTTGTAGAACTGTGGTTTTTCAATAAAAAGACTTTGCCTATTTCTCCTGACACTTCTGCATAAACTTATAAAAATTTTCTTTTAATAAAGTAGCTTGTAGTAGAATAGGAGTGTACTTTACTTGATCATGCTTGTGGAATGTCTTTTGTAAAAAGAAAATATTTTGGAAGCTACATTCATGGAATGAACACAGATTCCAAATCTGACTTTGTCCAGTGAAGTTGCTAATCAAAAATGTATTGGAATGATTGAGTAGAAAGAAAATCCAGAACTCACTCAAGTCAGTGTTGAATTCTTGTGAGCTGCCAACAATTCAGTAAGATTTTTTTCCTTACAACAGCAACAGAATCATAAACTTGGCTTAGTTCCATAGGTATAGGCTTGATCTTACTGAGATTCACTGAGTTAGTGATAAATAATGAGATCATCTATAACCTTAGGAATCATGATAAAAAAGACTGAAGCAAGTGAGAACCCTTCTAAATACAGAGGAAGACAATGACATCTTTATGCAGGTTTGGTTGACTGTTGTAACACAGCAAATGAACTGAACCTCACAGGTAGAAGTTCTTCCTTGTGGCATGAATTCAATCTCCTAGCTGAAGACCATATGCAGGCACTGACTCCCCTGCACCAGATTAGACTGCATCAGTTTAAGATATAAACAGCTCATCTTTCTTCTTTGTTTTTCTGCCAGAAGTTATGCAACAGAACCAGGGGTAATAGAAGGAATTGTGTTTATGCCTCAGTATAGACTCATTGGTGCAACTCCACCACTTCTAGCTTCAGAGTTGCAAACACATTTCTTCTGTCACTCATTTTCAGACTGCTTGGCAAATTGATAAGGTAAAAAATTAGACAAAGACACTATGTTAAAACACAACAGCTAGATTTGCCAGAGGTGTCAGTCCTGTGGAATTTAATAGTTTATTTTAGTCACCTTGTAGTTAATACATTTTTCAATGTTACACTTTTTACATTATATCTCTCATTACAGTAATCTTGTGAACTCATTGAGCACGTTATGCTAACTAGGGACAAAGTAGTGATGTTCATATCCTCTATTATTCTCTCTTTCAGCTACCAAGCAGTTAACTTCCAAGAGTAAATAACTACCTAGCCTCTTTCAGTTAAAAGTGAGGAAGTATCCCAAGAGTTTGCAGAGGAAAGAGAACAAACTGAAGCTCGTCAGTTGTTGACTCCATCTTAAGTTTTGTTATTTCATCTTCAGAATATCTACTCTTTCATAAAAAAAAGATTAATGATACATTCAGAACCTTGTTGCCATGAATCTCGAGCACTTGGACAAAATGAAACACTTCAAGCTGGGTCCTTACCAGTGTTTCAAGGAAGCAACAACAGCTCATGCCAGCTTAATGTGTAATATTTCCTTTGGATGTTTTCAAGCATAATTTACATTTTTTGTCTGGACATCTGGTGATTTTCTGCCCTCAAAGTGCTGTTAAACTTGCCTTTGAATATCAGAATATCAGGAATAAAATATTGTTTTGAAACTGTATTCAAACCTTCTCCTACATGAGATACTTAAAGCAACTAAGGAGAACCTATATGTTCTCCTGCTTCCTTTTGCTTAGAAATTGCTTAGAAACAAAACACAGTTGAAACAAACACTTCAGTAAGCTCCTTGAAATGACCCAAAGCCAGATTTTTTTTTTCCTAGGAGGCTGCAAGTACTTAGGTCATATTACAGTTGATAGCAGTTTGTTTGTTTGTCTGCCATAGCTGCAGATGACAGAGATCCAAAACCCATTGACTTGAATAGGCTTTGGATTGACTATAGGGAAAGGATTTCCACCGTAAATTGGAATGCTAAAAACATAATAATTTAACACTCCAGCTTCAGAAAAATGATTCCAGCCTCTCTTTTTCTCTCTTGCAAACACACACATTTGCCTAGGATCAAATTCTGTCTCCTTTGGTCATGTTAGATAACTAAAATCACTGGTACAATTCAAAGGTGTAATCAAATGTGAATAAAGCCTTAAATACTTGCCTAAGAGGTGGGAATTTTCCCTTCAAGCCTTGTTGAAAAGTTATCAGGCACACCCTCAAATGAGGTCAGTAGATTCTCACGTGTTTTTATGTACAATATTGTCATCAAAATAAAACCCTCACATTAAAATCACATTAAGTTGCAGTCAGGTACTCAGTGGCTTGGGTATGCCAAAATCTGGTGTTGCCCTTTCTTCACCAGATAGAAAAAAAACTAACCTCAGTCTGGCTGTGCTTTTCTAGGACTATAATTCACAGATGCAGTGACTACTCCAGACAGCACTCACCAACACATGCAAGTCTCAGACTTCCTTAGAACAGCTGAAAACAGGATTGAATCAGTTACTAAGAACAGAGGACTGAGGCAGAGCAGCCAAGTAGCTTGCTGCTATCAATCATTTATTTTCAGCTTTCAAAAGCAAAGAAAATTTTAAGAGGGCCAGGGGTACATGTGGAGAGTAATGGGGAGGGAGAAAGGAAGAAAGAGAAAGGAAAAGGAGCTCTGACTCAGTCAGTGAATCATTCTGTTTCTTTTTTTTTTATCTCAGCAAAAGTTCAGAATTTTTGTGAACAACTGGAGATCTTCTGAACTGATAACTTAAGTAGCCCAAGGAAAAAAAACAATTATTTTCAGTTTGTTTGTTTTTTTCCTTGATAATCCAAGCAAGTAATTTTTATTGGTTTCATTAAATCTACAGATTTCTATGTTAACAAGATATTAATCTATCAAGATATTGTATAAATGAACTTGGAACAGGGAAAAAAGAAAGAAATTAAATAATTTTTGCAAGAAGGAAGATGAAGTTACATGCTGAACACAATGACAAAGTTTCTAGAATTACCTTAGGTAATAAACATTGAAGGCTTAAGACACACAAAGTGATTGAAGCCCTTACAGGGTGACTTCATGCATCCATCAGGACTTGCCAGAGATTTTGGAGACTTAGGTACTCATTCTGGTTCTGCCACTGGCTCATTGGGTAATATGGACCACCCATTTCTACTTCTGCCACTTTACTAATATCCTTCTGATTCATTTTGAAAATAATGGAAGAGAAACATTATAGGAGATATACTTTACTCAATACTTAAAAAAAAAAAAAAAATCTGACCACTACGTGCAAAAGATGTTGTTTCAATGTATATGAGACACATTATTAGGATGTGTCATATATGACAGCCAATGGGCAGCCAGGCAGAGAAAACCTTTAGGCAGAAATCCATCTCACAAAAACACCTAGATTTAAATGCCAACCAGTAAGTGAGGTAAAAAAAGATCAAGTCAATGGAACCTGGAGAGCTGTCTGGGATGGGATTCAGAGACCCACACATAGGCATAGGCAAGAAGTGCCATTGGAGATACTTTGGGGTAGCCCACCTTGTTTTCAGCTGGCAGAAGGGTATGAACATCCCAGAAGTTCTGCATCACATCTGCCACTTCCATGCAACTGACCCAATTACCCTAAAGTATCTAAAACATTAAATGTACATGCTTTTTCAAACAAGTCTTGCCCCAGATAAGTATTTACTTTGCAGGTATTTACATCTAAGATGCCTTCAGGTGTCCTACCTGGACTCCAGACAATGGTTAAGAAGGGCATAATGTATAGGTCCTGTGTCTGACCTGTCTCATCCAGGTGGTCATTTGGGTTACCCTAGGGCAACCATCCCAAATGTCATTACAAGCTTGTGTTGGCTTACAGCCACCGACTGTAATGGGAGCTGAGATGCTTATCTCAGATGTAGACACTTACGTTTAGATGTCTCGGGCTATGAGTTGGATCTTATCCCTGTTTTCCAAACCCCAGTAGGATTTGAACTTAGAATAGATGACAGGTTTCTCTGCACTGGCGTTGATGCATATTTGTGAAAGCACAGCAGCAGAACCTCTGACATCTGCAGTATTTTGGTGCTTAAAACAAAACATACAGCATGTGGCGATCACCAGAATTAAAACACAATATATAAACCCAATTATAAAGATATATGTCACAAGTGTACTCCCATTCTTATCACTTCTCTCTGTTAAAGAGATTGGATTGAGATAATTTAAAAAACATTGTGTTCTTATTCTATGCATTAGTTTGTGAAATAGCACACGGTATGAAACCAAAACTTCCCGATTAAAACCCAATGTATCTGCTGCATCCTGGTGTAGTTATATTACAAGCAAATGCATGATTTCAGTACTATGGACTATATGTGAATTAAACATCTGCCTAATATTATAACATCTCTATAAAAAACTATTAGACCATCAAATTATCATCTTGCAAAGCTGGGAAATACATCCTATCTCTGGGGAATTTTGGATATTACACTGATGCAATATTTGTTCTTCGCCAAGTAAACTTTATGTTATTTTCTTTGTTTCATTACATATAAATTTGTACATGCATTGTTTATAGACTGTATACACTAAGTAAGTCCAGGCCTTATTCACAGCTGTGAAATTAATCATCCTCTATGTACAGGGGATTTCAGGGAAAAATTGTTTGTATTGTTTTTTGTATTGTTGTTTTTTCACAGAATCACAGAATCCTTTAGGTTGGAAGAGACCTTCAAGATCACCTAGTCCAACCTATGACCTAACACTAACAAGCCATCCACTAGACCATGTCACTAAGCTCTACATCTAAATGTCTTTTAAATACATCCAGGGATGGTGAATCGACCACTTCCCTGGGCAGCCTGTTCCAATGCCTCACAACCCTTTCAGTAAAGAAATTTTTCCTAATATCTAACCTAAACCTCCCCTGACGCAACTTTAGCCCATTCCCCCTCGTCCTATCACCTGGCACGTGCGAGAAAAGACCAATCCCCACCTCGCTACAGCCTCCTCTAAGGTACCTGTAGAGGGTGATCAGGTCGCCCCTGAGCCTCCTCTTCTCCAGGCTAAACAACCCCAGCTCCCTCAGCCTCTCCTCGTAGGACTTGTTCTCCAGACCCCTCACCAGCTTCATTGCCCTTCTTTGGACCCGCTCCAGCACCTCGATGTCCTTCTTTTAGTGAGGGGCCCAAAACTGAACACAGTACTCAAGGTGTGGCCTCACCATAGCCGAGTACAGGGGGAAGTATTGTTGTATTTGTATATATTGTATTGTATTTGTTGTATATATTGTATTGTCTTGTATTTGTATATATGTATTGTTGTATTGTATATACTGTTCAGTATTCTGACACCTCACAGTGTTCCTTTTCTTGTATGGTAAAACTTTAAGGCCAGGCAGTGCAAATGATAAATTAAACCGATGATTATATAACAGACTCAAAGGACAGAGGATTAAAGACATAAGAAAAAAAAAAAAAAAAAAGGAAAGAAAGAAAGGACACAAAAAAAAAGAGCACAATAACTTAAAACATATATAAAATAATAAACTTACAGCCTTCAAAGCATAAGTAAACCACCTAATGCATTAAATTTGATATAAGAAAGGCATCTATCTTATAAAGAGTTCCTTTAGCAATTTCCTTCTCTGATGCAGATAGCAGTGCACAACAGTGGAAAGATAGCTGTCCTGCCTAAATGTGCAGGTAACAGGAACTCACATGGAAAAAGATTAGTGGCTGCTTCTTAGGGAGTAAATCCAGATTTGTGAACAGCTCCTACACATCATAACACAAAAAGGGTAGCAAATTCATTTTTTCATTGGCTTACACCCTGAATTGCCATTTGTGCAATTGCATTTCTGCAATTTTTTTCCACTGGTGATTTTCTAAAATTACTGTGACCATGAGGGAACAGAAAACAAAGGAGTTACAATTTGTCTTTCTTTTACAATAAAGTAAATAAAAACTCTAGGTTCTAAACACAGAGACAATTTTTCAGTAAAGGAACATCTATATCTTTCAAATGTGGAACCATTTGTAGTTTCATATATGTTGTTTGGGATGGTTGGTAAGAAATCAACAACTAGGAGGTCTATGCATTTGGATTCGTTGTTACTGCCTTAATGCCTTATATAGTGCCTACAGAAAATCACAGAATCATAGAATGTTTGGGGTTGGAAGTAACCTTAAAGACCATCTAAAACTAGACCAACCATGCTTGACCAACCTGATAGCTTTCTATGATGGAATGACTAGCTGGGTGGATGAGGAGAGAGCAGTGGATATTGTCTACCTTAACTTCAGCAAGGCTTTTGACACTGTCTCCCATAACATCCTCACAGGTAAGCTCAGGAAGTGTGGGTTGGATGAGTGGACAGTGAGGTGGATTGAGAACTGGCTGCATGGCAGAGCTCAGAAGGTCATGATCAGCGGCACTGAGTCTAGTTGGAGGCCTGTAGCTAGTGGTGTCCTCCAGGGGTCTGTACTGTTCAACTTATTAATCGATGACCTGGACGATGGAATTGAGTGCACCTTCAGCAGGTTTGCTGATGACACAAAACTGGGAGGAGTGGCTGAGACACCAGAGGGCTGTGCTGCCATTCAGAGGGACCTGGACAGGCTGGAGAGTTGGGTGGTGAGGAACCTCATGAAGTTCAACAAAGGCAAGTGCAGGGTCCT
>VXAA01003918.1:115974-150948 GCA_013399115.1 Anseranas semipalmata
AGATGATCTCCAGAGGTCCCTTCCAACCTCAACCATTCTGTGATTCCGTGACTTAGTTCCAACTCCCCTGCCATGGGCAGGGACACCTTCCACTAGATAAGGTTGCCCAAAGCCCCATCCAACCTGGCCTTGAACAATTCCAGGGATGGGGCATCCACAACTTCTCTGGGCAACCTGTTCCAGTGCCTCACCACCCTCATAGTTGAATAATTTCCTCCTAACATCTAGTCTAAATCTCCTCTCTTTTATTTTAAAGCCTTGTCCAATCACTACACTTCCTGATAAAGAGTCTCTCTCCAGCTTTCCTGTAGGCCCCCTTTAAATACTGGAAGGCCTCTGTAAGATCTCCCCTGAGCCTTCTCTTCTCCAGGCTAAATAATCCCAACTCCCTCACCTTGTCTTCACAGGAGAGGTGCTGCAGCACTCTGATCACCCTCATGTCCCTCCTCTGAACACGCTCTAGCAGATATATATATCTGCCTTATGTCGCAGGCCCCAGAGCTCAACGCAGTACTCCAGGTGGGGTCTCACAAGAGCAGAGCAGAGATGGAGAATCAACTCCCTTGACCTCCTGGTCACGCTTTTGATGCAGCCCAAGATACATTTGGCTTTCTGGGCTGCAAGTGCACATTGCTGGCTCATGTAGAGGTTTGCATCTACCAGTACCCCCAAGTCTTTCTCTGCAGGGCTGCTCTCTATCCACTTGTCTCCCAGTCTATATTCATATTTGGGATTGCCTCAACCCAGGTGCAGAACCTTACTCTTGGCCTTGTTGAACAGCATGTTGTTCATGCAGGCCCACCTCTCAAACCTGTCCGGGTCCCTCTGGGCATTCCTTCCCTGCAACATGTCAAGCACCCCACTTAGCTGAGTGTCATCCAGAAACTTGCTTATGATGCACTCATTCCCACTGTTCATGTTGCCAACAAAGTTAAATAATACCGGTCCTAATACTGACCCCTGAGGAACACTACTTGTCAGTGGTCTCCACCTGGACATCGAGCAGTTGACCGCAACACTTTGAGTGTGACCATCCAGCCAATTCCTTGTCCACTGAGTGGTCCATCCATCAAATCCATGTCTCTCCAAACTGGAGACAAAGATGTTGTGCAGGACAGTGTCAAATGCTTTGCACAAGTCCAGGTAGACAACATCGGTTGCTCCTCCTTTATCCACCAGTGCTATAACCTTGTTGTAGAAGGCCGCCACATTTGTCAGGTATGATTTACCCTTAGTGAAGCCATGTTGTCTGTCACCAATAACCTCCTTATTTCCCATGTGCTTTAGTGTAGTTTCAAGGAGGATCTGTTCCATGATCTTGCCAAGCAGAGATGAGACTGCCTGGCCTGTAGTTCCCCAGTTGTTCTTTTTTTCTCTTTTTAAAAATGGGGGTTATGTTTTCCTTTTTTCCAGTCAGTGGGAACTTCACTGGACTGCCACAGCTTCTCAAATATGATGGATAGTGGCTTAGGAGCTTCATCCACCGGTGCCAAAGGATCTATTGGACCTATGTTCCCCTGGTACAGAAGCTACGGACCAAGCAGGACACCCATAGCACTGGAAATAACACTAGACTATGAAGACAACAGAGTTCTGCACATCTTTTTTGCTTTTTCTTCAAAGAGGTCTAGAGAAACTTTGCAGATGTGGAACTGTTGGATGTCACACTCCCCCTTGACTTATGCAAACTATGTTATCTCTTCACTCTTCTTTTTCAACCTTCCTCTCAGGAAAGACTAGTGCAGAGGGACTCTTAAGAAGGGCGTGCTCTCCTGTAACAGTCCCAAGTGACACAGAAGAAAAAGAATAAGATCTTCACAGATCCAGCCAGCTTGCATTGCACCCTTAGCAGGCTGACCTGGGCTTAAGAAAGAGTCAACAGAGGGAGTCAGATGCCTCTAGTCAGTAATTCTGAAAGCTTGTAAAATGAGCAGAGGAAGATCCTATAATCACAGGACTCTCTGCTTGAGGTCCATATCCTAGATCTCTTGCCATGGCCAGGTGGTTTGCATCTTTCTAAGAAATCCTAGGAAGAGATGCAGCAGCTCCCTCTAAAACAGATTGCATCAGCAAGCCTCCAGTCATTTCTCTCCTTAACCACTAATTTACAAAATAAAGCTTCCTTCTGCTTGCTCTGATTCCAACATCCTTCTTTTTGAACCCAACTCTAGTGTATGAAGAGGAGGTTACCAGCACATGGGATCACCTGTAGGTCTTCATTACAGAACTCCCTTTAGTGAGAACATGTTGAGCATAGAAGGACTACGACAGGAATGGTTTTACAGAGTATTAAGTGAAATGGAGAAATCACTCCACTAACAACTATGTTTAAGAAAAACAAAACAAAACAACAACAAAAATGGCACCTAAGCCCAGAAGAGCATTTTGAACGCTAAAGTGTATGTTCGTAAATGTTCTTAAATTCATCCTTAAGATGTATGCCAAAAGACTTCAGTGCAAGAGTCTCAAATAAACTATCATCTTTGTCATTTCCTCTTAACTGTACCATTTTCAGAGCCTGCCTCCATCTGAGTACACAGGAAACAGAGTGGAGATCTAACTCTGCATCATGAATGCTAAACCCATGTTTGTAGCACCTGAATTTTAGGCAATGCACTGCTAAGTTGAATCAGCCCCTGAATCCATTGAAATTCAACCAAACCAAAGAAAACATTTTATTTTTTTGTTGTTGTTGTTGATTTTCCATTTGACAGTTTTTGGAGAAAGATCTAGATTCCTGGTTGCAGTTCTATAAAATAGTAGAGTGGAAAGAATCTTAAAAAGAAGACTAAGTCCAAAACTCAGCAGCTGAAAGCTGTAGAACTCATTGTCCTTCCTGAATGCATAAGCCCACGTAGAGAACAAGAGAACATTAAAGTTAATATTATTCCATTCCATATATCCATACTAATTTTAGGACTTTACTGCTTCAGACTGTTGGAGCCAATTCATACTGAAATTATGGTGTGCCATACAAAATGAAAATTGGAGCATGTTTATTTTTTTGGCTTTTGACAGTTAACTAGGTGAAATCATTCTGTTTTAATTAAAAAAAAAAAAAAAAGTGTTCTTTATGTTTAATGCTTTTTCCCTAATAAAATGTAAAAGATTATTACTCTATAGCACAATTTATGGCCATTTCTTGATAAAGAAGAAATTTATTTCCTGTCTACTATGTCTAAATATTGTTCACTTTTTTTGTTCAAACAATGCCACTGAGTAAAAAGCAACATTTTTTATAAAGCAGATAAGCAGGATTTGACCACATTTAGGTTCATCCTGAAGAAAGCATTTAGGGAGAATGAGTAATATGCTGAGAAATGTTAGTCTGAAGTCACAGGACAGAAAAGTGGGTTGCAGCAGTCTTTTTCGTGGTAAAAAATACATTTCATTTTATTTAACAAAAGTAAGATGATCTACTCATAACCAACTTATGTTATCCATTGCACTGGAAATATTCCTCCAAACTGAAGAACTGTCCCCCATCCTACATGTCAAGTATTCCTTACATGGTTTTGAATGGCACCTTTAATTACCAAATGAAAAAAAGAAAAAGACCTTATGTCAAATATTCTGCATATCTTGTAAAAGCTTTTAACACAAAAGTCCCAGTTCTGGGTTCAGAAAACATTTAATTCTACTTAGAAGTGCTGAATTCTCTTGAAAACACAAATGCCACAGGCATTCATTCAGAAGGACAGCTGCCAGAGAAGAAGAAGCTATGTTCTTTTCTTAATGTCTATCTCAGTGCCAGATCACATACTTAGATGCAAGAAACCTGGATTCAAAGTTCCTCAAAAGTAAACTCGACTAGACATATTCCTCTTTCAAGAAGAGGGTCCAAACTGCCAAACGTGTAAGATGTTGCCTGCTCATCCTGGCTGAGCTTCCTTAAACAGCTTCTGGATCTGGAGCAAAGAAACTTAGTTCTCCCAGTCTGTGAACAAAATGTGCACCTCAGAAGACCCTCTATTCCCATTACTGTTTCTGTGTTTTTGTACTGGTTTTGGCTGGGATAGAGTTAATTTTCTTTACAGTAGATCCTATGCTGCTATGTTTTGGATTTGTGACCAAAATAGTGAACAAACTGATGATTTATCTATTGCTAAGCAATGCTTACACAGAGCCATGGCCTTTTCTGTTTCTCACTCTGTACTGTCAGCAAGTAGGCTGGGGATGCACAAAATGGGAAGGGGCACAACCAGGACAGCTGACCAAAGGGGTGCTCCATACTATATAACATCATGTTCAGCAAAAAAAGCTGGAAAAAAAAAAGAGGAAGAGGGGGACATTTGGTAATTGTGGCATTTGTCTTCCCAAGTAACTGTTATGTGTGATGGAGTCCTGCTTTCCTGGAGCCCTGAGGAGAAGGACTTGGGAGTGTTGGTTGATGAGAAACTCAACATGAGCTGGCAATGTGTGCTCAGCCCAGAAAGCCAAATGTATCCTGGGCTGTATCAAAAGAAGCATGACCAGCAGATCGAGGGAGGTGATTCTCCATCTCTACTCTCCTCTGGTGGGACCCCACCTGGAGTACTGTGTTCAGCTCTGGGGCCTGCAACATAAGACAGATATATGCATCTGCTAGAGCGTGTTCAGAGGAGGGGTATGAGGGTGATCGGAGTGCTGCAGCACCTCTCCTGTGAAGACAAGGTGAGGAAGTTGGGATTATTCAGCCTGGAGAAGAGAAGGCTCAGGGGACACCGTATAGAGGCCTTCCAGTATTTAAAGGGGGCCTACAAGAAAGCAGGAGAGGGACTCTGTCAGCGAGAGTAGTGATAGGACAAGGAGTAATTGCTTTAAATTAAAAAAATGTTAGATTTAGATAACATATTAGGANGCTAAACCTCTGCCTGCCAATGGGAAGTAATGAATTAATTCTTTTTTTTTTTTTTTTTACAGTTTTGCTTGCACTTGTAACTTTTTCTTTTCCTATTAAACTGTCCTTTCCTTAACCCATGAGTTTTCTCCGTTTTACTCTTCCAATTTTTTTCCCCATTCCAAAGCAGGGGGAGTGAGCAAGCAGCTGTGTGTGTGTTTAGCAGTTTTACATGACCTCCTTGTATATCATTCATAAAGAGCTTTGGAGAAGGAAATAAAATTGGCAGTCCTTTGCAAAAGACTTTTTTGCAGTCCTTTCTATGCTGATCTCCACGTGGGCAATCACGATCCTTTCTTCATATTCAATAAATTATTGAAGATTTCCCTTAAAAAAAAGTAAGATAATAAATTGACCCTTACAGCGGTCAGAAGAACAATGAACATTTCATATAACCTGAAACAATGCTTCTACTGTTGCAGTCTTTGTTAATGATTCTTTTTATATTAGTGGTGTTTTATTTATTTGTTTGTTTTGACAGGGATAGTTTAAACAGTTTTCAAAGCTGTGAATCCTAGTCTCAAATATGGTGAAATATTTGAGCTTCTGTAATACAAAATCTTTCTTTTCTTCAAATATGTTATTAGCAGATATCTGCCTCCCACACACTCTGCAAACAACTGCTTACAGGTGGCAAGGAAATTGTCTTAAAACAGTATAAGACCTATATTAAGCATGTACCTCCTATCCAAAGAGACCTTAAAAGATCCACAGAAATTCTTCACAAAAGAATAGCACAAGATATTAGAAACAGAAAAACATTCATCAAGAAGTGGAAAATACTTTCAAGCAAAGGAAATGGAATAAACTGTAAACTCTGGGAAGCCTGGAATAGGCCAAAAATCACTTTGTTGAATGATTGTACAAGGGATAAAAACTACTATTAAAACTCCTTTAAACACATCAAAACCAGGATGCTTGCCATTTTTTCTTCAGGGTTGATAGATAATATAAATGGTATAAAAGAATCTCTCCAACAAGATACAGCCATAGGAGAAATAGTAAGTGAATTATTTGCCTTGGTGTTCACTATGGAGGAACGTAGGTAAACACTAACACCAAGCCTTTCCTTATGGTAAACAAATCCAAGTAAATACTTCAAACTGAAGAGTGCTTAGATGAGTTTTAGTGTTCTGATGGGTTTTTTGAAAAGAGCAAAGTAGTTTTCCCTTGAAAATTGAAAAACAGATTATATTTGAGATTGTCAGAATTGCTCAAATCATACCAGAAGATGCTGAATGAAATGATGAGTTTTCAAGGAAGCTGTTAGGAGAAATCCAGGACAATACAAATCAGTGAGCCTCTTTTGTCCAGAACAAAGCAGCTGGACTGCATAACTAACCACATCAATAAATATGATGTAATAGGGAATATTGAACATGATATTTTGGGGGGGAGAAATCATGCTTCACTGCAGATTGTTTGAGAGAAACAAGGATTACAGATGAGCTAATTAAAAACACTACTTAGATTTTCAAAGACCTTTCAAAAGTTCCCCACCAAAGTTCTTAGCCTAACAGGAAGAATCCCCTCACAGATTAATGGTTGGTTAAAATCTGGGAAATAAATGGTGAGAACAAATAATTAGTCTAGAAACATTACTATTGGCAGCCTATGAGGATCCTCACTTCAATGCATGTGGCCAAACACAAATGGCTTAGGGTAAAGAGATACACAAAAACTTGGTGGATATATATCTATTCAAGGCAGCTATGCCAGAAACTGACTGCAAGTAGTTGAAGACTGATTTTATGATACTGGATGACTGGATATTAAAAGGTCAAATGAAAATTAAGTGTTGACAAACACAAAATAGTTGAAAGAACGTTTAGCTACTTATACATCATGATGGAGTCTAAATAAACTGCTGTCAATGAGGAAAGGATGTCTGGATCATTGCTATTTCTCTGCAAACATCAGATTAGTGATCATCAGCAATCAGAGGAAAGTAGAATGTTAATAAAGACAGAATAATGAGCCTTGCAACCACCGTAGAAAAGCATGGCAAACACAGGCCTTCCATTCTATGTAAGTACTCCTCATCCTCTCTCCAAAAAGATATATTAAAAGTTGTAAAGGTATAGAGAGCTGTAACAAGGATGATGAGAGGTAAGGAATGTTTTCCATATGAAAATATTTTAAATAGACTAGAACTCTTCTCAGAAAAAGAGACAACTGAGGGTGATCTGATAGGTTGGAAAATCATGAATAGGATGGAGAAAGTGACAGGGGAATAATTATTCACTGTATCTTATAGCATAAGAACGAGAAAACACCAAGTAGAATTATCAGTCCGTAGGTCTAAAGGAAATAAAAGGAGTACTTTTTCACACAACACCTCATTATATAGTGGAACTCACTGCCACAGATTGCTTTCATTGCCACAAGTGTAAATGGGTTCAAAAACACATTAAACTAATTAAGGAATGGAAGATCCATCAGGATCTAATAAACCTGATGATGTGGTGCAATCTTCAGTTCAAGAAATCCCCAACTGGATGATTGGAAGCTTCATGTCTGTGCAGTTACTGAAGCATTTGCTGACCACTATCGAGAATGTGATAATGGCACAGATGAGTTTTCAATCTGACTCAAAACAGATGTCCTTATATTCTTATATTCTTATTTCTTGTCACAATTCTAGTGAGTTCCCATTACCTTGAGCACAATTCCTGACAAACAGTGACTATCTTCATTTAGCTTAATTTATCATTTGGGTCTATATGTTGCATATGCACATCCTCATTCATCTTCATCCCTTGGATTATGCCCATGAAGAGAAAGTGACAACCATTTTAGGTCAAAGGAGTCCAACCAGGACCACATTTTTCTCTCTAGAAGTATCTGTCCCTTTCCCTTCACCACCGAGGTTTTTAAATTAGGTGTCTCAGTTCCATGCTAACAGTTGGATAGGACAGATCTGGATGGCAAAGTAGTTTTAGATTCCTTTGGCTTTCTTAAAAAAAAAAAGAAAATAGAATGGTGGTGAAAAGAAAGGTGAGAAGATATTTAGAAACAGGAACG
Organism: Anseranas semipalmata; assembly: GCA_013399115.1. Classification (NCBI taxonomy): domain Eukaryota; kingdom Metazoa; phylum Chordata; class Aves; order Anseriformes; family Anseranatidae; genus Anseranas; species Anseranas semipalmata. Next base: position 123,878 of record VXAA01003918.1, read on the forward strand.
GAAACTACGAACACTGACTTATAAAAGAAGTTGAAATCATTGTTGATGATTGTTAAGACTATAACTGCCCATCACCATAGAGATCTAGCATTTTTTGCATGTGTAACACATTTCCACATGTGAAACTTTTCAGTCTTTAGTTTTACTTTTGACCTACTTTTTGAGGCTCTTATGTTTGAATAATATGAATAAAACACTGAAAATATATTCATTCATTATCCCATTTCCTTGGCATTGGATGGCAGAAAAATGCTATTGAAAGGAAAAATTGTCACAATTTATAAGGAATTTAACTAAAAGTGCAATGAAGGTTTGTTTTTTTGTTTTTTTGTTTTTTCATAACTGGTTGACAAGACCCAACCAAGCTACGAAGAAGCAACATAGTTTTCAGATTTTTTTTCATCATATGCATGGTATTTTATTCCAGATACTATATAGTATTGCATACAAATCATTCTACAAAAACTGATCAATATACCCAGCTCAGAAGTAGAAAATGGCACTGCTAAACACATAAGAATAAGGTAGAAGATATTAACCTGAAGGTATTGGGTTCATTTAAAGAGTAGAGAAGATAAACATTATATTCTGATCAGCACTGTTGCTTTAGATACAGAAACTAAATGCTTTCAGAGAATAACAAATGCACCTTATTTGACCATCCTGGAAAAGGAGGTAAGATGCAATAATGCGGTTTGGTTAAGCTACATGTTACTAAGTAACATAAGACCACGGGCCTTATATAGTATAGGTCATCATCTTTTCTCTGTTGATTTCAATATTAGGTATGACATTAGCCCCATCTTTCCCTATTTGCTCCAGGCACATCATTGCCCTCCTCCTGTACAAGAGTTCAGGAAGTCATATGCTTTTCTCCATATACAGATGAAGGGGGTCAAACAAAAATTTCTTCTGCACCTTATAGCTCATTGCTAGCATTTTCAGGGGGACTTTTCTAATTCCAAATCCCATTTGTCAGGGAGCTGGTGAAAGGCTGATCAATGTTTTAGAAAATGTCATTTTTTTTCACTAAGAGCCCAATATTCATGTCTTGGTATTGCTGTCAAAAATGTAAGAGTGGCATCAGCTTTTACAGAATGTGCTTCCATGTTTACTTTGTAGACAAATCCACCCTCATCTGAAAAAAAATCAGTAAGCGATTTAGTCACTATTATAGATTCAAATCAATTGACCAATTTACATATGTCAAGGTTCCAGGGCCTACAAATGTGTCTTTAAGGTCCCTGAAGCCAGTTCTCAAAATCTGTCACGCATAAACCAGGTAATACTTTTGATGACTTCACATACGCCTATAATTTCAAACTTTGGTGGAAAAATGTTAATTTATGGAAAAGTTTCCTGATTTTCATCGGTAAAGCACAATGAACCATTTACCGAGGTTCTCTAAATAAAAACTTAAACCGGAAAAGCGGGTAAGATTATTTAGGTGCTTCATGACAGATGCAAATGACCTATATTTGAAAATGTTGTCATACCTTTTCTTTTGGAGGGAATGAGAGAGCTATTTTTTTCTAGCTGTCTCTCAAAGTAGCCTCTGTGACATTCTGCTTCTACTATGTCAAAGAGAAAAGAAAAAAAAAAAAAAGCACACTTTGATAATAGCATGCCTGTCTTCTTGCTGGGATGTTACTGCATTGTGTTTCAAATAGTTGAAGACTGAGAAAAGGTGTTCCCTTTCAGTACTCAAATTTCATGACATACTGCTATTTTTTCCTATCACAGGGGAAATCCCACACAGGAGACGATGTATGAGTACAACTTGCAGTTACTTTGAGATGACAAATACCATGATGAAACAAAAGAAATTTCCCATTAAAATAAACCACATGTCAGATTTCAGCTCAGAATCAGCCAGCTCTCAACTAAGGAAATATGCCTTAGCTGTAGATCATGGAGTAAATACATATCTGCTTTACTCAAAGTGGCCCTCGGAGAAACAAACAGAAATATGAGCTCGCACTGAGTACGAGAATAAACAGAAAAGCCTTCCAAGAGCAGGCCAGCTCGTGAGATTACCAATGTATCCCTGAAAGAAAAAGATGCACACATCTCTTTGCCTTAGGCAATGCTTAATTACCTTATATCAAAATAAGCCATGGAACTCAAGGCCAAACATACTGGACTTCATACTGCTCAGGGTATTCTCCTGTCACTGGATATAACAGCCAGGAAGAAGTGAAGCTTGCCACGAGGTCCAGCAGAATACAACAAATTTCTTTTGCCATAGCTAAAGAGATTTTTCAGAGACTTCTATTTAACCACTTAGGAATAATAAAAATAATTTATGTGAGTAAAGAAAATATTGGAAGTAGGGAAGGAAAAAAAAAATAGAAGTCCTCCTTGTTACAAGTGATTAGCTTTCTCCATCCCTTAATTAGGCAGACCAGGGAGATAAGCTACAAGTTTAGCATTTAGCTTAGTCCCTTCAGACTGTCTCCAACCCCACAAAAAATCATATTGAAGTGCTTAGAAATTTTTTAATGGATTTTTTTTCCTTATTACTGCATCATTTCAACAAAAGGGAAAGACCTTTTCAAAAGCATACGTAATAACAAATTATCTTTTGTCAATGTCTACCAGAAAGAAAACTCAGAGCAGGAATTATATTCCTGCTTCTACCTCTTCTGTCTTTCTTTTAGTCCCCCTTAATCATACTCCATTCTCAATTTCATAAAACCTAATTTTGTCTTGACTCAGACATTCAACAAAATCTACACAATGTTTTCAGCTCAGCCTGCTTTGGTATAGTTTCTTAGCTACACATGGGGGAATAAAGTATTCCAGAAAAAACAGGTGAACTAACTTTCCTGACATGAGAAAAAAAAAGTCTTGAATGGCTGACAGGATTTCAGGCCTGATACTTAAATGTCCTGGCTGTAAGGTACATCTTGTTCTTCTTGGATGAAAAGTCAAGATTAATATTTTTCTAAAGTATTCATTTCATTCAATCCAAGACCCGGCCATGAGTCAATTATATAGTCCTTGGTAGGTCATTAAATGTTCTTTTCTCAGATGACATACTTGAACAGCTTCTCAGAAGTTCTTCTATGAATGGGTCAATCACTATCCTCTCACTTCATTACAAAGAAATAGGAATGAATTGCTGGAGGGATCCATATGTAAAGCTCCCATCCTAGTTAAAACATGTGGTAAATAGTAACAGGAGTAACAACAATTATATTTTTGTCTTCTTTAGAAAAAATAAAATAAAATAAAATAAAATAAAATAAAATAAAATAAAATAAAATAAAATAAAATAAACATGCATAGTTGTATTTCAGTGAAGAACTAAATAAATAAATTATTTCTGGTGAAACTGAGTTTAAACAAAAATCAGACAAAGCAAAATAAGTATTGCATATTTAATGGATATACAGTGGTGTTTCAATATGAATTGTTCTCATTGAAAGGTTATACATGTGAATAACTGGATGATAAGAGAATTGTTCATTCCTATTATGCTGTTGACTTTACATTTCTTTAAAAGACCCATTCAGTAACAATTTTACTATTACATATTTTTTTGCCAGAAACTCACAGTTACTGCCAGTACTTGTACCTAGGTATCTTGGGTTTAAACTTAAATGATAAATATTTATTTAATGTTAATACTTTATATTTATTACATTTAAAAAGCTCACACATGCATTTACTGATATGTGCCATTCACTTTTTTTTTTTTGGATCAGAATTTATTGAATATAAAATTTCACTTTTTAAGAAGAATCTGTACAAAAAAAAAAAAAAAAAACGTGCTTCAGGAATTCATTTTATCTCCTACATTATGATGTTTTTCATAATCTATCCCATTTAATACAAATAGGGTAATCTGCTATAAAAGTAATGTAAGGTGCTGAAGCCATATAAGGTAGAAGTGTTTGTATAGCTAATGCTTTCAAGGATAGGCTGAATTTCCAAGGTTTAAGTTCAGTTATTGGATGAAAATAGTTTCCTCTTTATTACTCATTCTAAATCATCTAATTTCTTTCTCCTGTTCTTTGTTTGTATTTATCTCTCTTAAGCATTTGGAAAATGCATATTTCATTAATATCATGACATGTTATATTTTTTCCTTTTCCATGTCCAACAAGCAATGAGTCACCTGCCTCTCTTTTTACTATCCTATATAATATAGCTAACCTAGTACTTCTTTACATGTAATCATCTCTTCCTTCCTCTTTCACAGGTACTAACTACCTTTTCTCCCCAAAGGTCTAATTCATAACACATTTAGCAAAACTCAGAGCCGTCTCTTTCTGACTTTCAGGATTGCTTCATGTCAGACCTCAAGAAAGTATCTCCCTTGGAAGCCCTGTCTATTTTTTCAAACTATATCTGCTGCTCTCATAAAGGAGTTCCTTTACAGAGTGCTATTTGTCTCAGGACACCAACTGATTAATTAAATTCTGGTTTCTGTTATCTAATATTTTATTATTATTATTATTGAATAGTCAAATAGAAATAAAATATGATTAGAAATGAATATAGTGCTAATAAAATGTGGCCAGCATAATATGACTGGAAACTAATCACATACCACTAAAAATAAATAATTCACAAGTATGTGAATAATCTCTTGTAGTGCTTTTGACTGTGATAGTGTTAATTTTCTTCACAGTAGTTCCTATGGTTTTATGTTTTACACTTGTGATAAAAACAGTATTGAGAATGACTAAGGGACTGGAGTATCTCTCCTATGAGAACAGGCTGAGAGCTGGGACTCTTCAGCCTAGAGAAAAGAAGGCTGAAGGATTTTTAATCAATGGCTATAAATACCTGAAGGGAGTGTGCAAAGAGGACAGAGACAGGCTCTTTCCAGCAGTGCCAAGTGACAGGACAAGACACAATGGACACAAACTGGAACACAGCAGGTTCCATCCAAAGATCAGGAAACGTTTCTCCATGGTGTGATTGACTAAACAATGGCACAGGTTGCCAGAGGTTGTGGAGTCTCCCTCTTTGGAGATCTTCAAAAGCCACCTGGACAAGGTCCTGGGCAACCTGGACCCTGCTTGAGTAGGGGGTTGGAGCAGATGACACCTAGAGGTCCCTTCCAAAATTAACCATTTTGTGATTCTGTGATTCTGAGAACACACTGATGATTTATCTATTGCTAAGCAATGCTTACACAGAGCCATGGACTTTCCTGTTGCTAATGCCATCCTGCCAGCTAGTAGGCTGGGGATGCAAAAAATGGGAGGGGGCACAGACGGGACAGCTAACCAAAGGGGTGCTCCATACTATATAACATCATACTCAGCAAGAAAAGCTGGGGGAAAGAAGGAGGAAGGGGGAGACATTTGGAGTTATGGCATTTGTCTTCCCAAGTAACTGTTATGTGTGATGGAGCCCTGCTTTCCTGAAAATAGTTAAAGCTCTGCCTGTCAATGGGAAATAATGAATGAATTCCTTTTTTTGTTTTGCTTGCACACAAAACTTCTGCTTTACCTATTAAACTGTCTTTATCTCAACCCATGAGTTTTCTCAGTTTTACTCTTCTGATTTTCTTCCCCATTCCAATGCAGGAGGAGTGAGCAAGCAGCTGTGTGGTGCTTAGCTGCCTATCAGGATTATACCACAACACCACTGAAATTTAATGTATTCAAAAATATAATGATCACTGAAAATTACACATAAAACCAGAAATTTACAGAAGTTAGTATCAATGATTTAGAAAATAGAAGATTAACTTTTCAATGAACAGCCCGGCTGAGTTTTAGCTATATCAAGAACTTGCAGATATCACCATTACAGTCATAGATGGATCTGTATGATTTCTCCTTTTTTGGTATTACATTTCAAAAACTCTTTGTTGAAAGAAATGGCGTGATAGAGACAGAAGTGATGAATGCACCGAAAAATTGTTTCCTGTCATAAATGACTTCATAAACCTACTGGGAAATTTTTCATGTCTACATCTGGTAGATGGTGACTAATGCAGGATAATCAAATTAGAAATTGTTCAGCCAGTAGGGACTAGTGACCACACGAAGGCCCAGTGTCTAAAGCAAGATTAGAAGTTGATATGTGTAAATCACAACTGATTCTAATCAAAAACAGATGCCTGATTTTAGACAGGTCTTCATGAACAAGAAGTCAAGAAAGCCTAAAAATAATTGAGTAGATGGAGACAATGAAATGCAGACTACATCATAGTACAAACAGTTAACAATATTCTATACAAGTGGGTATGTATAGTTTAAATGCACAGTGTCCACAGAGAATATGTATGTTAAAATAAAAAAAGTCTGACATTCTACCTGATGGTTGTGCAACCTAAATGAATAATAGTGTGTATATCATGTGCAAACATTTTGTGAAAATGTGGAATTAATGATTAAATTGGACATATGAGATAATATTCTTATTCTCTGATTTTTGATAGAGTAGCACCATTAGAAACAAATATTTTTTATTAATTTATAGACTAAAAATACGTTTTGGATATATTTATCCTAAAACAAATCCAAACTGGAAATTTATATTTTAAAATGCTCCTACCAGTGACTATCAATAAAGAATCACAGAACACTTACAAAAAAAAAAAACAAAAAAAAGTTAAAAAAAAAAAAAAAAAAAAAAAAAAAAAAAAAAGCTGTGGTACTTACAACATCAATTTCCTTGTTTTTTTTCTGCAGCTTCATGAAACCTTTCTATAATAATTGATACATATATATATATTTTTTTTCCTTCACAGATCCTATGTGTGATCCTATGTGTGTCATTGTCTATTAAAGAACATAAGAGTTAAATAAAGGGACAGTGTTGTTTTTCTATCCTAGTCATTTTCTCAATTTATTGTCATAGTTCAGGGGTACTGAATATATAGATATGTGTCTCAATACCTTGTAGAACAAATACTAAACACAACACCTCCTCCTTTTGAATTTATTTAGTGTTCCTACCTTATTCACATAGGTACAGAGTACTGCTGTGGTTCATATTTATTCTGACACAGGTCAGAATTCATGCATTATGTCTTACATTGAGAATGTCCTATATCTATAAGGAATGTATCTATAAGGATATGTTTTGCTATAGAAGGATTTCTAGTGCTAGCAGAAGACAACAATACACTCATTATAAAGCCATGAGAATATTTTACCAATAACGAGCACAACCGTGAACATTGGGAAAATAAGTTTGATATTCAGCTAACTGAAAGATTTTAACAAAATGCTTGTGAAATGTCAGGGTACAAGTTAATTTTACTAAATGAGATTTGTTATGATTCTTGAATATTTAGTTCATTTCTACTTTTGATTAGGTGATTTTCAGACACTGATTGCCAACTTCTTGGTCTGAAAATTCATGTGACTAATTATGGATTACTCACACGTTTTGACTGGCCAACTAAGTCTCACATGGCTCTATCTCTTGTCTGGATCACTATTTACCATACAAATGATGTTTATGGATATTTAATTATAATTCTGTACATAAATACTTCTGTGAATTGAGATTTAGAAGAACATATACACAAACACTATACTGACAGTGATGTTTTTCTAAGCCAAAGAACAATTTTGGTGAAGTAAGAGTTGGAGAATAGTAGTAAATATGTGAGTCAGTGTCTTTCCTGCAAACTTCTTTAGGTGGGTAAGATTAATGGAAAGGACTGAACATACAGTAAAGTTATGTCTTTATTTTTGCTTGCTGAAAAGGGCAATCCAAAAAATCAATTGGATTATTCCACTTATGCCTTTTAGTTAAACGTTATTTACTGATTTTAATATTAGGATCTTCAATATAGGTTTGGGCATAATGCAAAAGTTTATGTTTCCACTGTTACATTGATAATATACCTGGAACCCTAAAAAGGTAAATGTGATGACATTTTGGTAATAATTCTGCTCCGCTGAAAACAATGTCAGTAAGAGCAGACTCAAGTTGCTGGCTGCTAGTAGAGCACATATAAGTCATGTACACTAAACATAGTGTCACTCATCCAAGGATGAAATCATACTCCAGCGCAGAAAATAGGAACTTCAATTTATCCAGCCACACACAATAGTTTCCTAAAGATCAAGACAAATGTTTGTACTTGTACTGTTTCTACAGTGACTGACAGATTAAGAAAAAAAGAGTTTATGTGAGTGTATATAGGAGTGTATAGTGAGTGTATATATTTAGAAGGACAAATTCATGACTCAAAGCACGGGTGTAATGAACATCTAAGTCCTTTTCAGCTTCTGAATGCAAACACTTAGAAGCAGGAGAAATTAGCAAAAGCAGAAAGTATATTACACACACAAAACAGATAGGATTTTTAGCATGAAAAAACACACTTTTGTTAATTCTTTGAATCAACAACATATGTTGTTTACTTATTGTTGCATCTTGCAGAAAAAAGTAAAGTTGGCTTCAACAAATAACGAGCAGATGAATTTTGAAGAAAGAGGACTGTGCAGCTAGAATGATGAATACCAGGCAGTAATGCTATTATACTGTGGGCTTAAGGTTTTTCCACAGCAAATAATACCCTGCCAGGCAGACAAACAAATTAGCTGATGATGGACCTCCCTTCCACAACTAAGCTTTAATCTCAGACAGCCCATTTAACTAATGAGGAATCCTCCCTTGTACTACTATGATAATATGAAAATGGTGAGGAACTGATAAGCTGAAAAGAGTTGGTCAAGTTTTTGACCTTTCTCTGAAGTGCCTTTGACATTAGCTAGATGAAAATGTGAGGACTCAACTCTTTGAATAAGTCTCCAGTGATCTAGCCCCTAGAAGGTCTCAAATAACTTCCTTAATCATAACAGGCACTTTGGCCTTTCTCACAAAGCAGACTAATGTGTAGGTTCAACTCGTAATAAAAACTGTTAGTGGTTTGAGTTCATCTCACTTAGCTTTAACCTATTTAAATACAAGCGTCTAATCTAAACTACTCACTTTCCAAAATCCTCCCCAACACAAAGGCCTAAGACCTTTCTGTTCCTGAATTTTCCTTGTGAAGTCTTTAGAATTCTGCTCTAAGACGTGCTCAGTTTGAGTAAAATATTGTAACTTTGCCTAGCAACTAACTCGTACTTTACTCCTGTCAGACTCACAAAAAAAGGAGTTTTTGACCCTCTGATGCCTGCTAACAAGCAAGTTCAGAGTACATGAAAGTCAGAGTCACAGGAGGATGAAGTGCAGCCCTTCCTCTACACCAACTTTTTTCTACTTGATCCCTCAGATGATGGAGCATTCAGCTTTTTACTCAACTGTCACATGATGCAACTTGAACTCATGCCCTTCACATTACAGTAGGACTGGGAAGTATTAAATGTGCTAAACAGTAAACTCTTTGGAGAGAGGACATAAATGGAGAGACAGAAAGCACAAATTTTCTCATTTTTTTCAGTTTTTACTGAAGCTGGTCTAATTTTTACAAAATGAAATCAGACTAAGCCATGAAGAGATTGAGGGTATTTTGCCCTTAAGGCTGTGGAAACAAGTATGAAAACATGTTTAAAGTATAATGTATGTCTAATAAGAATTTTCATGTCAAGAGCAAGCTATTGTAACAGAACCGACAATGTTACACTAGCAGTGCTAGCAAAAAAAATGGACAGAATTGTGGGTACATATTTTGGGGCAGATTTTCTCTTTACCTCAGTTGCCATGAAGGGCAATGTTATCTCACTTTGCAACAGCTCTGTGAGAAGACCTACATTGTCAAAAAAGAAGCAAAAGGAGGGACTAAACAGTACAAAGGTTTCTTGCCCTTAAAAACTAAGTCCACATTTTAAGAAATTCCATGAAAAATAATGTTATTAAATTATGGACCTTGGAATTAGGACTTTTGTCCAAAATAAGACTTTGTGTCTCTGGTATCCAGAGCTAATGATAAATGGCTCCATGGATCATTCACTTTTCTGGTGGAGTTACTGGGGAACTTCACTGAACAAAGTTCACATCATCCTCTGATACTCAGGGAGGAACACTGTGACAAAGCAGTAAGAATTTGTTTATACAAGAGATAAACTGCAGTAATGACACTTTTGCACTCAGTTTCCATGACTTTGTTTCTAATTTCTGAATAAATATTTAGTCATCCAACCTTTCTAACTATACTTAATCAAAAGCAAAGGGCTAGGCAAGCATATCATGAAAAGGACGATCTTTTTGGCTTATTGTTTTATATGACCAACAGGGCTGTAATAAAAAAGTGCTGCTATTATTGTCAAGCTTTGTTATAGATTAAAACCGTTATGAATCATCAGAATGAGACCTACTTGTCCATATTCTCCCCTCATTCCCACTGCACATTTCCATTTCTCATGATGTATTCTCCCTTGAAGATGGAGCTTCTGTGAATTCCTCTTAGTCTGCTTCTCCACACTCTTGCAGATCTCATGTTTATGAAATCTGGGATTATTGGTACCTGTTCTTTCTTTTTCTTATCTATTACTCCAAATTCTTCTCTATGCCCTGCACTTTCTTTGATAAGGTGTTGCCTGGGTAGCAAAAAGGTTGGAGCGGGGTAGGGTGGGGGGGAAGGTGTGCTGTGAGATATATTGGCCATAAAATTTCTGTGAGCAAGAGGTGCCCTGAAAGCAGGTTATGCCTCCTTATTAAAAATTGCAAGACAAAGTTGAAAAAATGGCAGGACCCAGGGAAAAGTCAAAAATGAGCTCTTCCTTTGTCACACTGGTAGAACAGAGTCAGTGCAACAGGAGAAACAATATTCTGTGAGAGCACACATGGCCCCACAGTACCTATCAGTACATTCATAAATGTCTTATTCTACTGGTAAGAGACAGTATGCTCTAGCTGATGTGTATAGTCTGTACTACAAATCAACGTCATGGGTGATGTATATTGCTCTTCTTACTTGTAGTATATTTACTTTTGGCTTAGCCTTGCTTTTACACATTTTTCTATGACAATACCAAACATGAAACCATGTTTAGCTGCAGTTGCATCCACTCTGTGTTAACTTCTATGCTAAACAATCTTCCCATGAACAATTGAAATTGGTTCCTGGTGTCTAAATTTCATTGGAGCTGTGTTCTCAGAATCATAGCAGTGCAGAAATAGCTTTGGGATCTCATCTTCTACCCCTTCTGATTGTAATAGTACTACTATGATTCCTTGAGAAGACATAACTCCCAAAATACAACAAACATTATGTTACAGTATTTTGACAGGATACTTCAAAAGAACGGTTATATTAACAATAGACCGTGAAGCAGAACCTGACTTTGTTTATGAGTTTAACAGGTCTGTGTTTAAGACTTTAAGAGCTAAGATGTGACTTCAACATCTCACTGCATAAATTGATTAATCTCAGAAAGCATACTTCCATTTATGTAACATTTAAAGCCTTGGTAGCACTGATCAGTGTATCTACTGACAAACAATTATTATCACATTATCATAACGAATGACCTTACAAAATAATCACATATAAAGCTGGTCAAATATTACTTACTTTATACTTGGTTCTTTTCTCTAGTCCCTACATTCTCAAAAATTCAAGTCTTTCTTCCAGTCTGAAATTACTCTACAGTATTTTATGGATAATCCTGATACACTGATTATGTGAAGATGAGCACATAACCAAAGATCTTCTCCCCAAAAAGATAGAAAGGTGACAGGAAGAGATATAGTATATTTATTTTGCAATCATCTTTGGTACTATATGGACTAAAAAGTAGTCAACAGCATAGATTTAAGGAAGAACACAGGGTATGTTCTTATTACAAATTGAGAGTTAAGGATCATGTATATTCCATTTTGGCATTTCCAGAAAAAAAAAAAAAAAAATTACTTCTCAGTAAGTTGCAGAAGTAGGACTTCACTTTAGTACTCCATGGATTTCCAGAGGGGATAAAGTGTATAGAGTATGACAATAAAACTATAATCCAGGTAGTGCAGAATTGTGGTCATTTTTTTAAGAAAACTCCTACCTGTGGTGAATGCAATTTCAAATATCACAACAATATGGGCTGTTATAACATCTGGTAGCCCAAAATATTGGTTTCCCCAGTAATGCCAGAGTTAAGTGTTTTGAATGACTGAAGGAAAAGAGAGTGTTATGACACTTAGGGACAAATTACCTCTGAGGTTTGTGCAGACAGACCACAATAGCTAAAACCTGGAAAGAAGCAGATTTTGGTCTAGAATTCACTAAAGAGAGACAGATGAACAACAGACACAAGAATTTGCAGTAGAAGGCAGCATAAATAAGAAATGACACCTCCCTTCTCAACATATATGCCTTCCCTCAGTTTATCTGATTTCATTAGGGAACAATATTTTTATTACTCTTTTTGATCCACTGGCTTCAGAGCTCAGATGCTGTCTGTAGATGCTGTGCCATCCTCTGTACAACTGAATTAAATAGACTAACCCAGTCAGCTTAAGCCTGTCAAAAATCCTTCTAGAAAGCAGGCCATGCGTGCAAAGATGGCAGATAGAAAAAGCTTTCTACTTTAATACCCCCAAAAATGCACAAAATATTCAATTTAGTTAGTTTCACAGAATCATTTTTCATAGGGGCATATTTAAAAGACACTTCAAGACGGACTCTGTCGAAGCAGTAGTTTAGAAATGAATAAATGATTACCATTTTAAAAGACCCTTTAGGAAAGGCAGATTCTCTCTTTCTCATGTCCAGATGTCATCTACAAGCATTCTGTGTTCTGCTGAAATTCTGTCATCATTTGAGGCTTCAAGAGTTGGCTGTTATTGGAGGACAGATACAAATGTTGATTGGCCTTTAGATGGATAGGACATGACAAATTTTGTTTTGATCTGCCTTGGGGCGTAGGAGATTTGAAGGATACAATGCAAGAGCCTTGATGTGAAATAAATTGGAATAATTACCACAAATGTCTAATTATACATGGCATAAAATAAACCTCAATTTCAATATATTTCAGGAAAATCTAATGAGGTCTGATGTTTACACCTATTTCCTGGCTCCAGACCAAGATTATATTCTCAACAAATCTGATTGGCTTTGGCAGGATCAGAATCTCTGTCATTATAACAATAAAAACATTGGAAATAATTTTTTATAATACATTATCTTAATCCATATTTATGTAAAAGTCACAAGTTTGTCTGTCTTTTCTTCTTTTTCTACCACTTACACTTTTTACCCATATTTTTAAAATTAAGTTTCACTCCCTTGGCTATCTTGATATATGATGTTATCTTATTTCATTGGCAAATGGAGAACTGTGGCACAGGATGGAATAAATAATTTGAGTTATAAAGAGTACAGAACTCAAACAGCTAGATTTTGTTCATGAGTATGATTTGATGCATCTGTATTCATCATTCATGCCTAACTAACAAGATGTGTTGTATCTACCAACAGCAGGTGTCTGATGAGGAAGGACAGAAGAAGCAGTTTTGTTCCCTCTCCCTCATAGGCACCATAATGCTATCCAGTGCTGGAAATGAAGGACAAAAAAAAAAAAAAAAGCAGATGATATCCTAATAACTTGAATCTTATATCAGCTGGGATTTAGATCTCCACAGGCTACCACATTCAAGTCAGCAGCTCTATTTTCCAGGTCAAGCTAATCCTGTATTTGTGAACTGCCTCCCTTCACTGCCTTGAAATTCACCTCAGGTTGATCACAAGTACTTCTGCTGAGATAGATGACAGTCTTTAAAATACAAGCGAAAGCTCTGCTGCAATACAGTTTAGGGGCAACCACACTAAAAATCTGTCTGTGCTCTGGAGCAACTCCAAAAGTTTTAAGTTGCCGTAATTGCAGCCAACCTTGATAGAGGATAGCTATGTTTCATATGCTCTCTGACCTGCCCAGATCAGTGCCTGCATAGTGATACAAGTACAGCAGACCATGGCTTCAGGGGTGGAAACACTCTGTTGGGCTATGGAGTACATCCTGATCAGAGCCTAGAGTCCTGCAGATATGGAGACTTATCCATTTTGCAGATTTGGAGATTTCCACTTTTGCATAAAGTTACTAGGGTGCACCCCAAGTGAATTGAATGTCCATCTCCAGACGGACATTTCCTGTTGTTTCACTTATTATTATCACTTATTCCTGTTATTTTATCTCTTCAATGGCAAAGGATGCACATGTAACTTAGACTGGATTATTGTCTGGCAGTACTTAAATTGCATATACAGGCCATAGAGCAGACGTGATTTCAGTAACCTGCAACTCCATCTGCAGATCTCAGAAGTGCTTATTTCTTTCCAAAGTGTTCAAGAGATGCAGGAAGCTACATTAGAGAGGTTCAGATATTATTGCTTCCCATTTCTGAGGCCAGATACCTCAAACTGGAAATGAACCAGTGCCTAAGCTGGATAGACTAGACACCAACACATTACAGTATTAAACAAGAAATCCTGAAAGAAGGAACTCTAGTCTTTGGTTCACATGAGAAGCTCAAGGTCCGTGTCTGGAAGGGAAGTTCATAACTGAATGAACCTGCCAGGTCCTATCATAAGCCATGTCAAGAATAAGAAAGTGCATATGAAAATAGGAAAGTCTGTCTGGAAAGCAACTAGGCAAAACTTCCTTTATGCTTAAATATGAGGAAAAGGGTAAGGCTAAAGGTCAGCTTTCCACAGGATGCAGATTCCTCTCTCTGTTAGAAAAAAAAATACCGCTTTAGGATTCAGGTTCAGAGTTTAATGCAGAGATTCGAACTTCTTTTGGGCAGTGACACTTTCACAGAAACGGATCAGAAGGAAAACTGCTGCATAGTTCACTTGAAGTACTGTGTCCAGTTCTGGGGCCCCCAGTACAAGAGAGACATGGACATACTGGAAAAGGTCCAAGAGAGGGCAACCAAAATGATCAAGGGACTGGAGCATCTCTCCTGTGAGGAGAGGCTGAGAGAGTTGGAGCTGTTCAGCCTGGAGAAGAGGAGGCTCAAGGGGGAAACTTATCAATAAATACCTGAAGGGAGGATGCAATGACGATGTAGCCAGGCCCTTTTCAGTGATGCCCAGTGCCAGGACAAGAGGCAGTAGGTACGAACTGGAACACAAGAGGTTCCGTTAAATATCAGGAAGCACTTCTATNCCTTCTAACCCTAAACATTCTGTGATTGTGTAATTCTGGGTCAGGGCAATCCTGAGCACAAACACAAGCTGGGTGGAGAACGGATCGCGAGCAGCTCTGAGGAGAAGGACTTGGGAGTGTTGGTTGATTAGAAGCTCAACATGAGCCAACAATGTGTGCTTGCAGCCCAGAAAGCCAACCATATCCTGGGCTGCATCAAAAGAAACGTGGACAGCAGGTCAAGGGAGGTGATTTTTCCCCTCCACTCTGCTCTTGAGAGACCCCAGCTGGAGCACTGCGTTCAGCTTTGGGGCCCCCAGCAAAAGAAGGACTTGGACCTATTGGATCAAATCCAGAGGAGGGCCATGAGGATGATCAGAGGGCTGGAGCACCTCTCCTATGAAGACAGGATGAGGGAGTTGGGGTTGTTCAGCCTGGAGAAGAGAAGGCTCCAAGGAGACCTTATAGTAGACTTCCAGCACCTAAAAGGGGGCCTACAGGAAAGCTGGAGAAGGTGTCTTTATCAGGGAGTGTAGTGATAGAACAAAGGGCTTTAAACAAAAAGAGGAGAGATTTAGATTAGATATTAGGAGGACATTATTCACTATGAGGGTGGTGAGACATTGGAACAGGTTGCCCAGAGAAGCTGTGGATGCCCCATCCCTGGAAGTGTTCAAAGCCAGGTTGGATGGGGCTTTGGGCAACCTGATCTAGTGGAAGGTGTCCCTGCCCATGGCAGGGGGGTTGGAACTACATTATGTTTAAGGGTCCCTTCCAACCCAAACCATTCTATGATTCTGACCCTTTGGCAGATGTGTTTGGGTAAATTGAAGGGAAATTACCCTGAGGTAACACTAACCTTTCTAAAACTCTCCTTTGCATCTTAGTCTTTTCCAATAGATCCCCCACCCCTGCCTTGCAACAATGAACTAATATAGAAATACCACAAAAGAGAGCTGAAATTACCTTGCCATATCAAATTCATGTATCAGGGTAGGTTGTATGAAGTACAGTCTGAAGAAATACTGAGTTTCATGAGTGTCCAAACTGATTTTCAAGGGAAAAAAGGCTGTAATCCAAGTAAAGCTGGTTGAGCTTTGAGTGCAGAACATGGCTTTGCACAGAAACCATGGCAAAATCAAGCAGAAATGAGACTCTTGCAGTGAGAAAGGAGGATTTTAAACAGTGTAAATTTTTACTCCACTGCTATCAGCTGGACTGTTGCAATGATAACATTTTGCCTGGTGACTGTTGTTGTTGTGTGTCGGCTAACGTCTTGGTCCTGTAGATTTCCTTATTCATATTTCCAGGAGACTGGTTTGGGAAACTAGAGAAATGGTATGCATAATATAAACATTTTCTGAGATCCAGGGGAGGTATTTCATAAATACAGGAGGCTTCATCTTCAACCAAACAGGCCCATGTAGAATTTTGAAACTGCTGAACATAAACATTTGTTTCATAAACAGAGTGAGCACAGTGAAGATATACTATGAATTGAATTAATATCTTTCCCTGTTTGCCATATTAACTAAAACACAGACTTAAATTTACACTAGAAAGCTTTATAGAAACTTGGCAGAAACATAGTACAAAACCCATGGGGATTCAGAATTATTGTCTTATATAACACAATGAAATGTGTTGGTAATGATTCAAAAGCCATGATAGAAGTCTGCACTGTCCACATAATTTCAATATATTTAAGAACAAAAAAGAAGCAGACAGAACAGTACTTCTCACTGAAGATATTTTTACTGTTCCAGACATCGCATGGGAATAATAGATCTGTAGAGACAACAATAATATTTTCATAACAATGAGTGTATTCTGACTGCTATACTGTTGGAACTAAAGTATAGTTTGCTGAACACAATGATCTCCATGGTTCGTATCTTCCAAATGACTACTGTGTGTTAGCCAAACAGGGTTTCTTCAAAAAAATAAGCTTTATATCTCTGTTTGAGTGTGTTTGTGCATATGAGTGTCTGTGTGTGTAACTTAGATTTTTTACAACAGTCTCATCCGAAGAAAAACCTCATTAAATGGTATCCCAGCTACTACAGGAAATCTTACAAATGAATGGGTATTGTTCTTTTTTGACTAACAGCTGCTTTTAGTTTAAGTAGTTTACTGTTGTTAAAAGCTCTGACAATCCAGATAGTTTTTGCTATCAAGGTTTATCTCAACCTGTTAAAGTCCAGATAAGGGGTTGCCAGTTTTCCTGCTTCAAAGAAGAAAAGAGTAATTGGAACTATAAACTCTCCCATTCATCATTAAAATGCACATTTTTATAGGACTATGGAAAGCATCTGTATCTTGACTAAGACAAGGCATGCATTAGACAGATTTAAACTGAGACTGCTCAATACTGCAGATCACTTGTCTGACATTTACAGATGTTAATGTGCACACATTCGTTTCAGAAGAGGAGAAAATAAAACATGCTTAATCAGAAGATTATTTTACAGAATGAGGTCCTCATCCAGCGTAGTTCTTTGCTTTAGCTGAAGCCAAGGGCCCTTAGTCCTTCACCAGATGGACTTGGTACCTGCCATGACCATGTCCTACAAATTTTTTCAGTGCAGTTTCTTTCATTTGTGCCTTGACATAAAGACAATGCAATGTCCATGACCCATGCACTCCTGAAGACAATTTCAAACACTATGCCTTGGCGAAGTCTGACAATTATTCATTTCTACAGTTCATTAACAAAAAGTGGAGTCTACCTAGCAACTAAATAGCCCTGGTTTGTACATGGTGTCCATACTGCCTTATGGCTAATTTGATGGAGTCTTCCCTTCCTTTTTAATAGCTTGAAAATTCAACAAAGATGCAAACTTTCAAAGTGAATTAAGTTTACTCCTACAGGCTGCCATTATCATCAGAATATATAAACTCCACAGTCTAAAATAAGGTTTTGTCAAAGAACGAGTCCAAAAAAAAATTTCAGTTCCTTTCTCTTGTACTCAGTAATTCTAAAACGAGTCCCTGCTTGTTTCCACTGGAATGCCACAAAGAAGGTTGCCTGATAAGATGTCCATTAGTTTCCCTAGTAAAAAATATTTCAATGTTATCACAAAAGAGGATTTTGGTTAACATATCACTGGCAGATAAACAAATGGCAGTGCTAACAAATCTAGAGGTTTTCAAAAATTTCATTTCTTCATAAGTTGTCTCTGTATATTCTACAAATGGTGTATATGGTCTCACTCCATGAGAGAGAATGAACAAAAACCAACTGCACAGATATTTTAAAGATTTGACATGTGTTTAGATGGGTTTCCTAAGGAAAGAAAACCCACAGGTTCAGAGAATCGCAGAATATTTGATATTGGAAGGGACCTCTGGACAACATCTTGTCCAGCACTCCCTGCTCAAAGCACAGCCACCAAGAGCAGGTAGTCCAGGATAGCTCTCCTCCCAAGGAGGGAGACTCCACAACCTCTCTGGGCAACTTGTGTTCAACCATCCTTACAATAAAAATGTTCTTCTCTTATCTTTAAATGTAATTTTAAGTATTTCAGTTTGTGCCCATTGCCTATTTTCCTGTCACTGGAAACCACTGAAAAGAATCTGCCTCCCTCTTCTTTACATCCTCCCATTCACACTCACTAATAAGATCCCCCCTGAGCCTTTTTCTCCTGAGGCTGAACAGCCCCAATTTCCTCAACCTCTCCTTATATGTCAGATGCTCCAAGACTGTTAACAGAAAAATATCTCATTTATTGCTATTATGTGGGCTATAGGCATAACACAATATAAATTTAAATAAATTTATGACAAGCCACTCAAGTCTTGAATCCAGTCACGTAAGTAAAAATTTCATCGAAAGGAAGAGTCTGATATTACATTGAATATAAGTTTGGTGGCTTCTCTTTCAGCATTGACTATCAGGATCCAACAGTGCTAAAAATCTTTGAAAATATTCCCTGAAATTAGTAGACTCCTGGAGGATTTAAATAGGATAATAAAGAATTATTATATATTACATTATTTTGTAACAAATATCATTTATTACACTAAACTATGTAAGCCCTCTCCAAATTATATTTTTATACTATAGAATTCTGACAACCAGTTATAAAACTTTCTGTGTATGTCTTTATGTATAACTTCTTTAGAAATCTTTCTAAAGGTCTTTGTGATCAGTTTTATTTTGAAAATATGTTCTGCTAGTCTCTTATTCTTTTTTATGATGTTTCTATTTTCTTTGTTTTGTTGTAGTTGTTGTTGCTCGTCTCTTGTATATTATTTGTGGACATGTGGTTTGATTGGTTCCTTCTAAAACTCCATATGTATTTTTATAACAATAGTGTTGGATGGTCTTACCTAAGCCTTAAAGTAGATTTTATATTTGAAAGATCATATACAAAGAGAACCTCTTCCTTCACTATGTAATTACAATATGTACCAGGCACCTAGATGTGCCTGACCCTTCTCGCATTTAAGAGCTTGCAGAACACAGTTTGAAGTGGTAGTTCAAGAATATTAAAAAAAAAAAAAAAAATCAGTGCTGAATTTCCTCTCCTCTGTTTCATGGTAGAACTGAATGAATTTTAAAACTCATTTTAAGATCTGGCAATCTGAACAACATTGGCAGATAATTTTTCAGCAAGATGAAATATGCATATGCAAGAAGAGAGAAAAAACCAAGATACTTGCAGTCTAATCCATTTAGCAATCTGTCTCTAATTTTAATGATGTATTTGTCATTTTATTACTCATGAAATGTCATTTATATGAAACTGTCACTATGATATTAGAGGGGAACAGCTTGTGTTAAACTGTGTAACGTCTTTGCCAACTTTCAATGTTAGTTACATTCTACCTTCTTAAGAATTTCCCCCACACTTTCAATATAACATGAACTCTACTTCCTGTACCACACTTTTGTACATAGCTGCTGTGCAAAACACGGTGGACACAGCAACCATTGTATTTAGTTAATTTGCCAACATGAAAATTATTCTGAAAAGCCCTGTGTAAGAATAGACTGAAGTGAAATGAAAATCCTACAGTATTCTGAAATATTTGTCATCATTTTTAACATTAGTATTAAGTAGGTGGAGTTGTAATCACTTTCAAAGAGAAAGAATCAAAAAAAAAAGTGATATTACTTTTATTATTAGTTTTTCTCTGAAGATGTTTAAAATTATTATCATGCCTGATAATCACTGAACTGGAGGAAAGTTAGACCTCTCTTTTGTTGTTTTTCATATATTTATATCAGTAACTCTGCTTGGTTAATTACAGTCAAATGCAGAAAATTTACTGCTAGTTAATAATTCCCAAATCTGTAAAAGAGTCTGCAGGAAACACAGATAAACACAAAGGCAGCATTTACTCTGTTTTTATATATGCATATAAGGGATTGAGCGGTCTTTAGGTTCTTATCTACCTTATAGGAAAACTATACCAGTGTCCCCAAGTTTTTCATGTACTATTCAAAATTGTTACTATAAATAGTTATAAATAGCTGAAACTTGCAAATCTTAGATACACAGCTTTCAGCTATGTCTTCTTTTGTAAAATGAAGGCAATATCAGCTAATTAAATTTCTATTGTCTTGTGAGGATTCAGAAGGCAATGTAGAGCCCTTCAAAGCATTAAACATAATACAGAGTTGTTATAAAGTTGTGTCATTGAACTCAAAGCTCCAACCCAAAGAAGGAAGTGTTTGTATTTGAATTAGATGAAATTGTGGCTGAATTGAGATGAAAGATGTTTGTTGAAAAGGGAGGATTTCTAAAATGAAAAGTTCTATTTAGGAAGCTGCAAGCAATTCTATTTCAACATTTTCTAATGGTCAGTCTTTGATTTCCATTTAAAAAAAAAAAAAAAGAAAAGAAAAGGAAAGAGAAATCTGTCACTTAAAAAATAACTACCATTAGGAAAAAAAAAAAAAGGGTAATTTGAAGAGTTAAATTACTGGTCAGGAGGAAGGCTGTGAAGGTCAGTTCACTTCAAGTGAAGTTCAGGTGGATGATCCTTCACACAGGCACAAAACATTCACTGCAGGAAGAAGTTTCAGAAACTTTCTTCTAGATTTTATACTTCTTCCCCTAAACTAAAGACAAATGTATTATAATTATTTACAAATAAAGAATTAACAGGGGCTCCCTGGGCCCAGGAAGGGCTCCATGGGGCAGGCCCTACCGATCAAGGCCCATCACCCTCAGCCAGGAGCATGGCAAGATGAGGGCAGCCAGGACAGGCCCAGCTGCAGGGAACTGGGTACCTCCCTGTGGATGGGGATGGGCTGAGGCCTTAACAGTCTGGGGTGGGGCTGTGGTAGGGTTGGAGACAGTGTTCTGTGACCTCACAAGGGCAGGGATGTTCAAATGTGATCCTAGGTCCTGAGCGGGGTGGGGAGAACCTAGGGGGTAAGCAGGGATGTTAGGGCCCACGAGTAACTCTTCACAAAACAGAGGCAGAGAGAAGAGCTCCAATAAATTCTAGTTGCATGTCTTGTATTGTCATAAAAAAATATATGGTTTAATGATTGTGAAGAATTGATACATACATTGACTGCAAAGGACAATTTAAGAACTCAGTCAACAACATCTATAGAGGACCATATCCTCAAGTTCTTCCCCATGAATCCTCCACTTGTCATTAACATTTGTTTTCAGTCCACAAAGTTTCCGTGTTAGTCTCAAAGCTTTTCCCTCTTTGTAGAACTGTTGAATCGAGTTTTGCTTAATGACCTAGCATGGTTTTTTTTAGTGCTATTCAATTGGCTGGATCAAATAATTCAAATTACTTCAGTATTTGTACTACACTTTTCCTTTAATTCTTTTTCAATCTTCAGAATTTCTTACCAGGGCAGACTAGAGTTGAATTCAGAGAAGAAAGTTTGGAAAGCCAAGATTTGGGACTTTTGCAAATGCACACATATACTTGTATTCTACAATGTAATCTTAAAAGGGTTTTGACCCTGCCACATGTGAATGTTTTGGACTTAATTCTGATCTTAGATGAAGCACGTATCAGATACAGTTATCATCATGTTATAAATATATCTCTATATTCTATCAAATAAATGTCAGGTCTGGTATACAATCTGTCATTTGTAATTCTGAATCCTAAGAGATGTGTCTAGACAAGTAATATAGATGCTGCAGAGATATACACTCTAAATTTGCTCCAGAGCAGAGGCCAGTTATAGGTGCTCCCCATGGACTCTGAAGAAATTGGACAGAACGCCATTAAAATGCAACCATATTAGTATTTTCTCTGCTACACAAAGCATCTAATAAGTCTCTGAATACCAAGCAACCACACCACATCTATTTCCACAGGAGTTACACAAACTGTGGTTAAACTAGAAGTAAATTTGAATCTATGTCCTCTTCTGTATAGTTCCAGTTGTTGACTTTGAATGTCAGTTTATGTTACATTTTTAAAAAGAGAAGAGCAATGTGAGGGAGCCATTAACATTTTTTTATGTCAGTTTTGGAACACTTTTTTATGTTTATGGTGTTTCTGGCTTAGGTACCTAGGTACTTAGATACTTGTATAAACTAGTCCACCCTACAATCGTTACCCACATTCAGCCAAAGTCACAATGCTTTACAAATTTCACTGGTTTATTTGTGTCTTCAAAGGAAAGTACTTATCAATGGGATTTAAGTTTATGCTTGAAGCTAAACATATGTTTAACTAGGGACCCAAATCAAGACCTAGGTGGTGTGTTACTGCTTTATGCATTCATGTTGATATATTGCTAAATATGTCGGAAGCTGAATAATCTACCTATTCTGGCTGAATTTCTGTAAGTATATTCAGTATTTATGATTAATTTCACAAAGTGTACATATGAAATTCTCTCTCAACATTTTGAACATTATGACAGAATTTGAAAAACATAAAAGACATGGCATGATGATGTCATGTACAGATTCATCTCTTGCTAGAAGTATGATGTTTCATCCTATGGAATGTTTAAATTGGACAAAAACTAATGCATTAGTTATCTGGTTCAGCTATCTTGTACAGGATAAACTGACTGCTTTCTCTCATGCAACATGCCCAAAAGTAGTTGTGCTAGAATTCACATCAAAGATATCCTGTTAGGAGAAATATCCACTTTTGATTCTTACACTCTTCCAGCTACCAAGGTTTTACATGGCTAGCAGCAGAGTCCCTAGGAACTATATCTTAATTTTTTATTTTCATGGTTTGACAGACTGTACTGTATCTGCCCAGACACAAGAATTAATTAAATGAAATACCTTTGATAAGATTTGCCAGCTGTTTTTGACTGCTATGTGGCAGTGCAAAACTGCTGTAAATATAGCAGTTGAAGAAATTTATAGCAGCTCTGTATTATCAGAGCAACACAGCAAAGACAAAATCTGCTGCTGAGCCTGCCCTTAGCATATTTCAGATAATTTTTATTCTTCATTTTGTCATTTAAATGTTTCTTACAGTGATCCTAACTATAGAGATCACCTTTATCAGTAGTAACAACAATCCTATGTGATACATAGGATGTGACTATGTGACTGATCCTCTACCGCCTATTACAATAGGTACTAAGTAAGGTGATAATCTCCTGTAGTCAGATCCTTTCTACTTCATGTAATTTATTTTACTGGAATAAACACTAAAGTTCTGGGGAAAGCCTAGCCTAGTGAGTCATACCTTAATACACCTCTAAAAGGACTGTCCATCTTTACAGCTGCAGTTTTATGTCAGGTTACAAGCATGCGATTTTTTGTACAAAAATCTTCTACGCAAGGATAGTTCTCACTAATGTGAAGTACTGGACAACATCCCTAAGGCTGTAAAGGTGAAATGTCAGGTACTTAAAGATCTTTCTAGATTTTATATTCTATGAAATATCTTCATTTCCTTAGAGCTGATATTTTATTTGTTTTGAATGTAAGACAAAACATTAGGAAAGGCCTGGAGGGAAGTCCAGCACACAAGTGACTAATAACAATCTAATCCCCCTGTACTATTGGAGGAAAATATGTTTTGGTTTCTTTCTTCTTAGTCAAGTAAACAGATAAACATATTTCCCCTGGCTTCCATTACAGCAAGCTGGCAGTTACAGAAGAATCCTTTCAGTTTTGATTTCCTGTCAGCTTTATGAACAAATGACCGCAGAGTACAGTATTCTCTTGGTGTGGTTTTTATAGACTCTGTGCCTTAAAAGGAGTGTTTCTGAATGAAATAGCTATATGTTCTAACTTGGAGGGGATGGTTTGTTTTCTGTATGCAGTATATTGCCACTTTTAATGAATGTGTGAAACTGGAAAGCAATAGGAAGGATGTGGCCTGGAAGAAAACATTTTCTTTTTCTTTTTAAACTTCTCTTCCCTTGATTTTCATCTGCTAAGCTGGAGTCAAAAGACTAACTAAATGCACATATAGACATAAACTGGTTCAGGCCGCTTTTTCAATCTACCCATAGCAGCAGAAAACAAATCAAACCAAACCAAACCAAACCAAAATAACTTTAAGCTCCATGTAAAAAGGGCTGATCTCAGGGAAATCAGTTGTATGCTGCAATTTCTCCATTTAAGTTGTTTCTTATAGGTGGATCTTCCAGAGGAAGAGACCTGACAGCTACAGGGGTCATGAGCTGTGGTCAGAAGCTGCATGGTTCCTAAGCTGCTTCCTTATAGCTCAATGGCCGCTCCTATGTCCTGGGACCTAAAATTATTGCCCGGCTTTCTCATGTCTAAAACTCCCTGAGGGTAGCCCTGCTAACATTTTCTCCTTTGTCTCTACAGAACTTCTCTATTTCAAGTCAGGCTTTCATTCCCTACTCATGCGCAAGTGGTAGCCCATGTTGAAGAGAAATCAAAAGATTACTGTATAAGCATCAATCTCTTCTAAAAGTTCTTCTCTTTTCCAGAGTGTGTTTTCTTTTTCTGCTTTCTCACACAGCACAGAGCTTTGTCTTTGCTGGCATGGTCTGTGAAGACAGGAAAGCAAATATAGAAATGTCACTCGGTGTGTTTGCAGTATTTCATTCTTCAACACATGCCCAAGTAGTTCTTTGCTCTGTACTCTGCAGAATGAAAATGTCCTGCAGTAGAAATGCTCAGTACTGTTGCTGAATCTGTGCTGGGAGACATAGACAGTAATGCAGAGGGGAGAGGAAAAGAAAAAAAAAAAAAGAAAAAAAAGAGGCAAAATGACTTCATCACTTCTGCCTTTACAAAGAAGATAATGAAGAAAGCACTTTCCAAATAGAGAAAGTGAAGT
This sequence comes from Anseranas semipalmata, assembly GCA_013399115.1. NCBI lineage: Eukaryota > Metazoa > Chordata > Aves > Anseriformes > Anseranatidae > Anseranas > Anseranas semipalmata. Next base: position 149,113 of record VXAA01003918.1, read on the forward strand.
GTCTTCAGACAACTAAGTAGGCCAAGAAAACTGCCAAGAGAGGAGCAAAGAGAAGAACATTCCAAAAAGCTGCCTTTAGCAGACTATAAATCTTACCAGGCAGACAGTTCAAACACATCACTTGCACCAGTCCTACTCTACCCTGTTTATTTTCTTCCTGTCAGCATTAAAATAGCATAATAAAGTACCAAGCAAACAAACAAGAAAAATAAGAAAATAGGCAAGAAAAAACAGTAAAGAAGAAAAAGAATTTGAGTCCTTGTCTGTCAGGCGGACAATGCACAATGCACAATTACACAGCCTGTGCAAACACCCTGCATCCTCCACATCCATTACAAGAGGATAATTCATGAACTTGTCTTAAGTGTCTGAAATAACCATTTGGAGGAATATGAGAATATCAAGACTATATTTAAATATCTCAAAGAGAAGCACATACAAAATTTCTGTTTTATACCCAAGTGAGGTGCCTTCCCATAAAGCTTGGTTGCTTGAGCTCACATCAGCTTCATAGATTCCTTCCTACATTTAGTTAGAAACTGCTTTAAAGGTAAGGAGCATTTTATGCAGTGAAGAATTTTTCAGAGAAATGGGAAAAATAATTCTGTCTTCAGCATGGAAAGGTCTCATCGTTATGACCAGCCTCTCAGGAGTCTGCCCTAACACTGAAAGGGTGGGAATGGTACAAAACCTTGTTTTTAAAAGAGAATGTACAATCCCTAGGCAGGGAAATACCTCTTCAGAGGAAGCTGCAGAGAGAGGGAACCTGAGAAGGTAGGCAAATGCAGTGGAGGAAAAACAAATAGATTTCAGTTGGAAACCAGCCTGGTCTCTGTCAAACATAGCAGTAAAACTGACATCAACTTGTAGACTGAGTTGGTAAGATCTGCATGTCATGATGGAAAACTTACTGATAAGAAAATTTTGTAGTAGATTTAATGTAAAGGTCATCTAAAAGAAAAACTTTTTTTTTTTCTTTCAAATATTTTAAGCACACCAGACATGAAGGTATGACTAAATGAAAAACTTCAGTAGAAAATTAACAGAATTAATGCTCAGGGATTAGTGTTAGGGACTTATATGGACTAGTCATTAGCAGTAAGTGACATCAGAGGAGATTAAATAATACCATGTTTACAAATACAGCCCAGCATCTGTGCTACATAAAGTAGAATGCCAGCCTGGAAAACCCATCCAGCACTGTAGAAGAAAGTCATAACCAAATCAACTAAGATGGCAACCCAGAAAAAGCTCCAGTAAGGAAGCAGGTTTCTACAGGAAAAAGATTTGCTTTAAAGATAAGATTAACACTAAGGCCTGCCTCTACTGATAACTAAAAAATATTAGAGTGGAATAAAAAGGAGAAAAGCATCTGGAAGGGTTTCTAATGGCCTGTGCACCTTTTCAATAAGTATTGTGGATGCAAATGGTTAGTATTTATTCCCTAGATGGTTAGGACACCTTAAGAGCCAAGGCTGAGCTTGTTCATTTCTAGCTTTATGGTCTTGATGTGCAGACTTTTGTTGCACTGATGGGTCCAAACCTGAACACAGCTGTTTAAACACTAATCAGGTCTACTCATCTGCTTCCAGGACAATAAACACCAATGACAGGGCCTATATATTACTTTAGGCAGAATAGATACATATGTATACACACACACTGAAATACACACACACAAAGACATATGTAAACAGGATGCCAGTGCAGAACTGATTGGATTGGTTTGGATCAGCTAGTCCACATCATGGATGAAAGAGCTCAGTTTGGTGTATTTTTTCAATGTAGTGACACTGCACACTCCCCACCCCCCCACACCCCGCTCCTCCCCCCCCC
>VXAA01003918.1:151117-164276 GCA_013399115.1 Anseranas semipalmata
CCCCCCCCCAAGTTATGCCAATGGAGAAAGTACTTTGTGTGTTAGGATAGACAAGATTGACAAGGAAAGCTAAGAAAATCAGGTGAGGATAAGTGTGATACGTAAGTCTTTCCCTCACAATTCAGGTTTCTACTACAGAATTCTGCCATCACAAGTGTGCAACTTCAGGATGTGAAAAATCCATACTCCTGGGTGTCACTTCTAAGCTTACCCTTGCTGTTCTTGGTTATTAGACAAAGATAAATGGTCCTTGTAGGAAGACCTTTCCTCTCAGCTTGTCTTATGCTAAAGCATTCCAGTTAGCACAGTTCTGGGGTACAGGGAAAGTCCCAGGTTATAATCTTTCTCCTGAAGTATCTAGATGGACCATGGAGTTCTGAATTTGTCAGCCAGATAACGTTGTGAAGGTATCTGTATGCATTTGAAGGAATGCAGTGTGCATATGTTTGTGTGTCCATCTGTAATCTGTGTGGTTTAGTGCTCAGTCACATCAAGTCTCTGGCTACATATGAACAGATTGGTATTGATGGCTGTGTAGCACCTCCCCAGGGATAACTGAGCCTCACTGATATGGGGTGTGTACAAGTCATTTAACCCCTAACATCTACCTTTCCCTTTGTTAATATACCTGACAGCAAGCTATGAACATCAGTGTGGATAGTTGTAGTCTGATAGCTGTGAATATTTCAGAACTGCAACTACTTTTCACCTCCTACAGGCATTCTTAGAGACATTCTGAAGATGTTCAACAGCAAAAAAAAAAAAAATAAGGCTATGTGGGGACTTTGCCAACAGAAACTTAAACTTCAGGATCAGGCAGTAATGGGGACTCAGTTGCCTTGTGGGGATGCACCGGGAAAACAAGGACTTTCAGATGAATGCTTAGTGCAAAGCTACCACAAGCAGCAACTTTTCTAAGCTTTCATTTAAGAGAGAGAGTGAAGGAGAGAGAGAGAGAAGAAATTATGTGGTGGCAGTTTTGTAACTGCTACATGAAGTTGCAGTACTGTTAAACTGAATGCTGAACAGCAGATGGCATATTTACACCCAAGACGTGAGACTATTGTTGACGTGGTCTGTAATAGCAATGTTGATGTAACTGCCTATTTCCTCAGTATGTGTAATATGCTGACATTAATCTGCAAGGAAAGAAAACCATCTGGAAAATTTTCGGTTAGTATAATCTGAACTGAATTGAATACTGTAAACTCACATGTTACTCAAGGTAAAACTTCCCTCAAGTGGAAGGGATGACTATATCATTTGTGCTTTACACTAGCCTCATCTAATACCACGTGTGCCCCTAATGTCATATTTCCTGCTTTATTTTTAATAAATTGCTATGAATTACACTCTTCTGTATAACTTTCTCCTAGTAAGATATATTAAATCACCCAACTGAGGGCAACACCAGCTTAAACAGACACAACTTGAGATATCTCAAGCCATCCCCAACATTTCTTAGGTTCTGAAGTGGTACAGTTGTACTCTCTCCCTAGTGGAGAGTTTGTACCTTGAGGATTTAAGTGTATAAAAACTACATTAAAACTAACCGCATCCATTGTGTTATTGTTAGTATTATTATTATTATCATAATTATTTTAATAAAAAAAGTTTTGAATACAAAGCAAATGTACTAATTCTTATATTCAGTTAGACTCTGGCTGAGCAAAGCTGATAGTCTGTAGTGGAACTTCAATGTCTAGGTCTGAAGAAAAGTATATGCTTTTCTCCTCCGCCACTCAGGATCAATCTGGAACATGCCCTGAGTGCTTGACAAAGTCAGAATCTGAAACAGTTTATGAGAAGGTCAAGGGGTTCAGGAGGAGGATTTAGGACCTACACATTAGCGCTAGATAATGCTTTGACATTAATTTCAATACTAGTAGGATCAGGTCTTCAGACACAGAAGCACAACATGCACTACATTTTCTGTGACCATGTGGAGAAGTCATCGCACCTTCCCAGGAGTTCTGAACCAGAGTGAAGCAGCTTTAGGAAAGCCAGAGCTATTAAGCTATTCTATTACAGCTTTTCACACCACATATCCTACATTATAAAAACTGAGACAGCTTTAAAAAAAAAATCTGTTCATTTTAGAGCTTACTTTGGTGTTGACCTTTTTATGATATGTCTTTTTCCTCCCAGCTGTTTTCTTTCATATTTATTGTAAGTGCTTTTTATTGGAACATATCTGTCCAGAAATCAGTGCTTTTGAAGGCAAATTTGATACACAACTGAACTCTACTAAATGGGCTGCTCTGTTTACATGAGGCTTGTTAAATAACAAAGAGCAGAAAGCAAGTTCTGAGCATTGATGTGGATTTCATCATTTATCATCTGCAGAGTACAGTGTTCTTGCAACTACAAAAGATAAAGCCTTAACAGGAGATTGTAATAGAAAGACAATATCCCTCTGTAGATCTTTGTTGTGCAAATTGCTGTACAAGCACTTAATTCTCATGGCTCCCAGGAGGTAGACAGGTCACCTGAACATCCTTAACACTTTGAATGTAAAACTATAACAAGATCTGTTTTTGACATATGGACTATTTCTATTTTTTTTATAATTTTGGAAGCATTCCTGCACAGTTGAAGTTATTGGCAAGTTTCCCATTGATTTCAGGAGTTCTTGATAAAATCCACTGATTTTATGAATCAATTAGAAAATCCCCTTTTTGGACTACAAATAAAAAGAATGAGATGTTTACCACGGAAGATTCAGAATCAGACTTCAAACACTCTGTACATGAGATCATGTGAAGAATGATTCACTGTTGATATAGCTGGAATTGTTAGCAAATATATATTTAAATCAGCAAAATTTCAGTGAAACCAATAATGCTTAGAACTTAGAAATTTCAGCTGGATAATGAAAAACAAGCTATGAACTTATTGTCCATTAATTTGAACTTACAAAACCAGAATGCCATGATGCTACAGGAGCTTGACAGTACTCATCTGGACAGAGGCACTCATCCAGTGTGCTAGTAAGGTTCACACTTGTTTCCTTTTTTTTGCTAGCTATTGCTGTTGGCTGGTTTTGATATCAAGTGCTGCAGCAGCAATTACACCTAGGTTTGTGCAAGGTATTGTTCTCTTTTGCATCAGCTTATGCACCACCAGTAGTACTAAGTGACTTAGTGAGGGAAGCCCTTTCCTCAAATGTAATTAGGTATATTGAGACATAATGTCAAGCCTTTCATACTGAAATTGTAAGGAACTACAACGCTTTTGGCAAATGCTCTTGTTTAGATTAAACACACCCTTTCCACCCAAATTACTCTCTCCACAATATGCTTAGGCGATTGTCTGTGCAGAATTGCAGCAGGAATCTCTTGGGGAGGTGCAGCAGTATCACACCCTGGATTTGGTTTTATCTTTCCTTTTATGTGTGGTCTTGTTATTGGATGCATGAAGATCTTTAAAATACCAGTCCTCCTTACTCTGCACAGTAAAATCCCTCACTGAAATTAGGACTGGGAGACACTCAATTTTCTAAGGCTCTGCCTAGCAATGCAGTTCCAAACCTTCTTCTTTAAATAAGAAATATAATGCTAACTAAGTTGATGTTTTTTATAAAATACTTTATTAAGAATAATAATAATAAACAAGGTTACAAAAATACCAACTTTATTAACTAATGAAGATGTCATTAATTACAGAAGATTTGCAATACAAGTTATAACCACAGTGTTCCCTTTTCATTAGGCTTTCGACCAGTTGTCTTTAATGGGAGCATTAATTTTCCCACTTAAATATGAAAAAATACTCTTATCATACACTGAATTCCACAGGCAGCTCCCTGAAGTTAGATCCCACACAAGGAAACACCATACATAAATGCCCAAGAGTATATCTAAAAAGGAGCACTGTAAAATATTAAGATGAAAAGCCATGTTGGTTCCTGCCAGCAGCCCCAACATTCATAAAACAGTAATATACCAGTGCATGTGAAGGAGGAAGAAAATAATTGATAAGGAAAGAAGACTAAACAACCAATCCTACTGGTTTTATACAGGTTCCAAGGGGGTGAACTGGTTTACAACCAGCCTTCCAGAAGGATGGCAATACAGCCTCGCCTGCTGTTGCAGTTGCTGTGAAGTCCAGAACTGGTGTGCTTTTCGGTGTACAAGGATGCATATAGTTCAGTGCACAGCTGTAGGGAAAAGCATTGAGCAAATTTCAGCCCCCGCTTTTTTGACAATCACATTCACTGATTTCAAGGGACATTTTGCCTGAGTAGATTTTGACCCTCAGAGGTATATTTGGACCCTCATCTGAAAAACTCTACCTCAAGTGTGTATCTCTGTCAAGTACATTGGCATTACCCACAGCAAAGGTCTGCAGAATGCCTCAGAGAATTTTAGTCTTAAGCTAGAGAAGATTTCAGCAGTAGCAGCAAAAATCTGGACCAGTACATTCCCAATGAGAGCTACAGTTTCTCTGAGGGTCGTGAGGTTTTTGAGAAAAAAAAAAAAAAAAAAGAAAAAAACAGATAAGGAAAAAAGCTTTTTTAAGGGAAAAACATTTTCATTAATGAAAGGAAGACATGTCACACAGTTCCAATGCCCAAAGAAAATCAGTAATTAAGTCAAAATAACTTCAGTAGCTAAAATCAGGTCTTAGGTTTGAATCCCAAAATTTTGTATCCAGTTATTACACTTTTCAGAGGCCATGGATTAGTTGCAACAAGGAAAATGAAGATGAAATTCAATGGAATTTAAGAATGTCCTTAGATAAGAGAAAGAACAAAGTCACATCTGCAAAGTAAAGTCCAGATCCCACTGAAGTAAGTAAGAGGTTTTCAAGAAATTTAGATGGGCACTAGATCAGGTCCCCCGTTATTATAGAGAGAAATATGTTAGAACAATAAAAAAAGTATAGAGTGTCCTTTCTTAAGAGAATCCTGTAGTTATAACAGTTGCCTGGTACGGTACCATTGGTACCAACAAGAAATATTCACAGGAATAAATGAAGTACAAATTCATTACCACATATCATTATTCTTCTCTCTCCTTGCTCCTCAGAGTCTCATTTGCCCTCCATACTGAGATAGAGAGAGCAAGAGAACCTGATAAGCAAGCGCATACAAACATGTTAAGTTCTGGAGCATCAACTCTGCACAACTTATTTTACTGAGGCGCTGCCCAGAACAAACAGGTAAAAATCCTTACACGTTGTCTAACAAAAAACAGTATTTTTATCATATATATATATGTGTGTATATATATATATAAAATCACAGTCTTCTGCACAGCAGAAGCTTATAACTAAAATATTTTAGGATTCCATTTTTTAGATAGACTTAACAAAATGCCTGCAAATATAATACAGTGAGCACATAATTCTTAGAATACAAAGAGTGAACATGGAATTATATATTTTATCCACATTCTACTTGTGATTGAAAACAAAACTCACTTAGAGTTTTTTCAAAAGTCTCTCTTAAAATGTTAATCCTTTCAATATGCTATGGTCAGTATATACTTAGTAAGAATACACTGTTTACATACATGGCAATAATTAACTGTAAATACAACAGGCTAAATCCTGCCCTCTTTAGGTCTGGTGAGTAAGAGAGCCCAAAAGGAGCATAAAGCCTTCAGAGGCAGCCAGAATAGATCAAGACAGACTATCCATGTAGCATCCACAACCTCAGATCCCCTGTACAGGGAAGTTGCATCTTGTCCAAAGAGACTATTTACACCAGGAGGAATTTCAGAAGTTCTGCTTGCTAAAAGACTTCTTCTTATGCACCAGTAGACTGCTGGATGCTTGACACAAATCTCAGCAAGCCAAGCCACTTAAGCATGGGCCAAAACTCATCCTAGTTCACCAGGAGATGTAAGCATATTTGAGTCCGACTGAAGTCAAAGTGCACGGCTGAACATGAGTCGACATGAGGGCTGCCTCCCATGACAGCTCCCCTGAAGTGGTTACTTTCTGCCAGGGTAGAATTCAGCCCTGTGTTTTTTGAATTAAATGAAATGTTCTTTTGTATATATACACATCATGATGTCAGCTTAGTGGCTATGCAGTTAGATAAGATATGCATACCTTACAATTTGCTACGGGAAACATATACAATTACATAGTCACAAGTAAAGTAACAGTGCAGTTACTTATGCGATTACAGTAGTAAAAATAACTGGATATATGTTGTATAGGTTTTCCAGAAATTACAGCCACCTATAATAATATATTGCCATCTACTAATTGTATAATATTTCCAGATATACAACTCAATGCCTAAAGGAGAACAAGCACTTTTCATGATGGTGATTATTTGTTCCCTTTCTCAATCAACATAAAGGAAAATGATGGATCTACAAACAGGCAGGAAACACAAGGTATTAAATGACTGGTAATGTTTTCCATATTTCATACAAGATCATATCCCTGCAAGAATTTTATTACCCTGAAAGGAACAAAGGATATATTTTTGACCAAATCTAGGTAAGGTCTTATTAAATATCTGAAGTCTCTGAAAAGACTATCAATGTATAATTAACTTTTCCTAGTATTAAGTCTCAGTCAGGTGCCAGATTCTACTATTCTTTTTCCTGATGTAAACAGAGTTATTGTAATGAAATACCTAGAATCATCTGAATTTTTAACACTTGCCTCCCAAGAAAAATTTAGGTGTATTTAATTGAAATTTCTTTTAATGGCAAAAATAAGTTGATGGTTAAGCAAGATTAATTTTTCAAATCCTATCAGATACACTTTTTAGCATTGTAAATTCAGTTATTTCTGTGACTAACTTTGAACAAATGATTGATAGTTTGCTAACCAATCCAATTCTACATCTCTTCCCTCATCCAAATGATTTTTTGAGATATCTCTTATGGGACCACATATATACTGTGCAGTGTGTATCAAGTGCAGAACTGTAGCCTATAAGCACTGTGTAAAACGAAGTGATACTGACTTCTGTGAGAGCTCCACTGATGGAAGGCTTGTCAAAGTTGGTCAACAATGAAATGACTAATTTCTAAAGAGACTATTTTTTAATGAAATACTGAAATATTTGACTAAAGGGGTAAGAGAAATATGATCATATATTGCTGTCCTTGATAGATGTATATATCTCTCAGTAGATCTTTTGTCATATATGAAGAGAAATATATGGCTCAAAGAAAGAATGTGTTAAATAAAGCTATAATTTGTTTCTCCTTCTAAGATAATCTGAAGAGCAGCATAAAAGAGGTCATACGATCTTTTTCTACAAAACCATTTATCATCCAGTAATAATATCTTTGCAAAATTGTTTACCTATTCAAGTATCTTCAGGAGATATGTCACCATACTTGCATATACTGTAAGTCACTCCAATATTTATAAAACAACACTGATAGACAAAACACCAAAAACACCCATAAATATTAAAAGAAGCTCAACAAACTTGACTATCAAGTAGTTAAAAAATTGTTGATCTTTACATTACACATTAATTCTATGCTGTCCAAAATCTCTCTGTGAGTGGAAGTTGTTGAGTTTTTCAGGGTTTTCTGTAGGTCATCATAATCTTGTGTATCCACCGGGAGTAATATGAGACCCGAACAAAAATCCCAGGACGATTTCGAATGGCACATCCACGGCCAGGAACAATGACACCCACTACTATTTTCAGCCTGTTCTGTTCACAAACCAAGGGACCACCATAATCACGCTAGGAAAAAAAATAAAGAATGTCACTTCTGAAAATACAACAAGACACAGTTCCCACCTGTCCCCTGTTGCCTGGTTTCTCTTGGGTAGGACCTAGATCAATGAACAGGCAATAGAATTATTCTTACCATAAGACAAACCCCAGTTTCCAATATCTCTTTCACAAACAGAACTTATATGAACCAACGTCAAGGTCATCTTTGGTTGGTTCCTGTGCAAGTAATCCTTCTTTACATATGATTCTAGTGACTTCAGACTACCAGCTCTTACTCTCCTGTTTTAGCTACCTGCAAGTACAATATTTGTTTATGTGCACAAACATGTCCAGATGAGGAGAAAGTGAAAGATATATAAAGAAAGATAAATATCTTTGTTGTGATAACAAGCTTTGCTTCAAAGACTACTGACAGAACCAGGTTACTATCCCTCTGGCAGTATTCCAAGGCCCTAGGATGAGAATGTATGTGTACTAATAGGCAGAACACCACCACCAACAACAAAAGTAATATTTTGTAGTGTAAGAGATGTAACTTGTTAAAACACCCATATTTGTTATTCTACATAGATGAGACGTGTATGCACGACTGCATGTATTCAGTGGAAATTTGGTGTATGTCCAACTTGGATCAAAGTCTTATTTAGCACTAAAATCCATCCAGGTTAAATTAGTTTGAAAGTGTAGTTCAGATACGTTCACATAGATTTGGGACTTGAACACAGATACTGCAGTTTTTAATCAGGCAAAACTTAGTCTAGCAAATTAGCTGCAAAACTAGGCAGTAAATGTTTGTATTGGAGAGTGAGACACAGTTTCAATAGATAAAAACTAACAATTAGCATTGTGTTCTCTCTGGATCACCAGAGGAATGACCTTTATTTGCTTGACCTTTATTTGTTTAAGTAGCTTGATTTGATTGATAGTAATGATTGGGTAGCTATTGAGGAGTAGTAGAGGTTGTCAGCCTTATGTAAGGATGAGGATTCAGCTATGCGTGCATTAGTAGTTTGTGTTGGCTAGGCAAAATAGCATGGAGGAGGTCAGTCCGTGGGAGATTATCAGAATTATTGCCCCTGAGAATGATCAGAGGGTTTGGATTATGCTTGCAGCAATGACTAGACCCTTGTGGCTTATGTGTAAGCAATGAGTGATTTTAAACCTGTTTGTCATAGACAGATTGGGCTGGTTATTACCGAGCCTCACAGCGCTAGGGTTAGAAAGAGATAATGTAGGTGGTCTGATAGGGGTCCTATTAGTAAGGTAACCTGTATAATACCATAACCTGTATAATACAATATCATACTATTTGAGTAATAGGGCACTGAGTAGTATTGAGCCTTCAATGGGGGCTTCTACATGGGCTTTGGGGAGTCATAGGTGTAGTCTGTATAGTGGGGCTTTTACTATGAAACTGTAATTTAGATACATTCACATAGATCTGGGACTTGTACAAAGCAGTTTTTATCAAGGCAAAACTTACACTGAATCTGGCAAACTACCTGCAAACTAGGCAGTAAAGGTATTGTGTAGTGAGACACTGTTTCAAAAAAAATAAAAGCTAACATTTCACATTGTATTCTCTCTGGATCACCAGTGAAACAACAATGCTTGACCTTTACTTGTTGGGGGTTTTTTTTGTTTTGTTTTTGACTGATTGCAGATTAGTTCCCACATGAACAATGAACTATGTCAGTATCATCAAAGCTGCTCATAAAACACTTTTAAGAGTGGAGTTTCACCTGCCAATCTGATTTTGTTTCTCTGCCTGTTCTTTGCTGAGGAAAAAGGCTTCAAAGGGGAACTGAGGGAGCAGGAAACCATGCAGTGATTAAGACTGATTGCTAATATTAATTCAATCCATTTCTCCTTGCAGGGGAAAATGAAGTGCAGGAACCCCAGCAGACTTCCATGCAGATGTTTCATTTATAAACCTTAGCATGTCTAAAAGCTCATCTGTGATGAAATATTTGAACGGAAAGGGAAAGGGAAAGGGAAAGGGAAAGGGAAAGGGAAAGGGAAAGGGAAAGGGAAAGAAAGAAAAAAGAACCCTGCAATAATAAAAGGATCCTGAAGAATATTAATAATAAATGGAAGAGGCCTGATGAAAACTTAGTTTCTCCATGGTTTGGTAATACCCTTGCATAGAGAAAGCTTCCCTGCTCGGTTAACATTGGTACTAGGAAATTATCTCTTTTTCTCAAGGTATTAAACACATAATACTCAGGACTGCCTTCCTTCTAGACATCACCTCATCAGGCAGATTTTCCACACACAAAAAAAATATTTTCCTACAATAAATTACTTATAACGTTTCTCCTCAGATGTCTTTTCTCCAACATCAACACTAGTCCCAAGAAAACCAACTGTACCAAACTACACTATCACTGAAGTACTTTCTCCTCTACTCTCTGAGATATGGCTCAGGCTTGATTAGAGAGAAAAAATCTTCCACTGTACCGAATCTCAGTACTTTTTTGGATCTTTCTCTTTCCTTCATAACTTTATTAACTCCATTGAGCAGTGACTTTTTTGTATTTTGTGTGCAAATCCTCATCTAGATAAGCAGTTAAATTTGCTCCACTCTTTGCTTTATTTTTAAAATAAATTGTTACTGCTAGCACACAGCCCACTTTAGCCCTTATTATACAGAACACAAATTTATCTCAGTCTAGCAAAGTGTTAGAAACCTGGGTATATTTAACATGTATGTAAATCCTTTACTGGTGTGGTGGTAAAATAAATCATTAGAAATGCAAATCATTTTCAAATGCAGAAGATTCATATATATATATACACATATATATATATATAGTATTCTAGTGTGATGCAGAGAGAATGATTATAAAAAACTCTAGCAAATTATTTCTGAGAAAGAAAAAGCCATGTTTATGGCTTTAATACATTCTTAGGAAATGTAATATTTACCTCACAAGGCCCAGCACCGACGGTTTCAGCCACAGCACAGATTTCTGACTCATTCACAGTGATCTTCCCTTTGAGATACTGGTTGCATTTGTCATTTCCCAAAATAAACAGGTTTGCTACTCGGAGAAGGCCATCATAGTTGACTACTAGGATTGAAAAGAGAATGAAAACTTTACTTTCTTTTAGGAAAAAATGATATTGAAGATGCAGTCTGGATAAGCTTACTCACATAATTTCAGTCATTGTACTTTTCCCTGTAGTCACAAATTCATTCATCCTCACTGTTATCATACATATAATCAATCATATCATGCAAGTCTTTTGGATTTCTTATATTTGCTACAAACAAAATTTACAAAAAATTTGCTTGGTGCCATGTCTCTTTAGTTCTCTGACGATATCTGGAGATATTTCTGTATTAGAAGAAAGGGCTAGATAACCGGGCTTATTCTACAATTTACTACCAGCTTGCCTTGGCATGTCACAGATATCAGGAAAAGTAAGAAGCATTGTCACTCCCATCAGCAGGGCGAGGATTTCACTCCATGCCTTAAACAAGGGTTAATGTATAACAGTGGCTTCCCTGGCCTAGGGAAAGGATGTGTGACCTGAAAAATATTATTGCAGCACAGAGTTTTTCTTGTTCAGTGCTGGCTCAGCTACACTGAATGACTTTGTGCCTGCAAGGGCAGAGCCACAGCTTTATGCAATCTCCATTCATCAGCATGAAGGTCAGGAAGCAGGAGCCCTGTGGAGCTTGTTCTTGTTCTACATGTCAGAAGACAAGTCTGTGCAAGCTGAAAAGATAAATAGAAGGACTGGACATGCCCATTCTCTGCACAGACATCAATAAAAAGTGCCAACCTTGCCCTTCACTGAATTGTTATCCTGTTTTCTTGAAGAAAAAAAAAAAATGGATGTAACACTTCTTCCTTCCTTGATTGGGATGCTATGAGGATTATATTAAGAAACGTATAAAATATGGTATAAAGTCCTTGGATGACAGATGTTATGTATTTACGGTATTACATAACTCTACAACATTGCAAATTCCATTATCAATTCTCTTAAGCTAAACTTTCCTGTGATGCCGCACCATGCCCCAGCCCTACTTCCCTGTCCCTCAGACAGCCATTCCCCTCAGAGGATGGCTAATATAGCCATGCTGGGAACATCAAAGGCAGTCTCCTGGGGGAGGACTGGTACAGATTACTTGCCACCCACAAAGAAATATGGAGTAATGGTTACAAGGGAGAGAACCTCAGAATTACAATCTAGTTTCTGCTCTGCTTCCAGGACAACATGAGTACGTTGCTGCTGCTTACCCTGGGTCTGTGGCAAAATGACATTTGAGCACAGTAATTATTGCAGTAATTATTGTCAACTGGCAGCTATTAACTTTATCATCAACACATCATTAGCCAGATATAGTATTTACCAGACTAAATAAATGTCTGTTCTCCCACATATTTGTATTTACTTCACACAAAAACAGTGTTTAATAAACATTAGTAAGGTTGTGAAGTCAAGTACTCAAAAGTTAGGAAATGCCAGACTTAGGGCTGCCTGTGTATACTTAATATACTGCCTTTGTGTATGCTAATTATAATGAAGTTTTTGATTACACGATTCTGCATTAATTTTTCCACAGGGTGGCCTGCTTTGGGATACAGAAAGAAACTGCTCACATAGATGAATGAGAATTTTTTAAAAAAGGGTTAGAACTCTTCAAAATAATTCTGCCAGATTTTTTAAGCACATAGAACAATACTTTTTGTAGTTTGTTCTTTGAAGCATTTGAATCATTTTGCCTGTCTTTGGGGGAAAAAAAATGGCTAGTAGAAAATATTTCATATGAAATTATCTTAGATAAAATGCTAAAAGATTTACAAAATTAAAAAAAAAAAGTTGAAACTGCATTTTATAACAAAAACTGTTGGACAAGGATGGCAACAGGCAATACCAGCAGCCTCACCTATAATGACAAGAGGAAGGAAGTAAGCTGTCAACGTATTCATTTAGTTTTTAAAAATAGTTTCTTACATCCAGTGTATCCCCATCCATAAACACTGCAACTGGTCTTCTCTGGAATGGTACATCCAGAAATGGGCAATCGTATTATTTCTACGAAAGTTGTCAATATGGCAGGTCTGAAAAGAGAAAACAAGCAATAGAGGTAATGAATTTTACTTCACATTCTACAGTCTATCTTAAAAATTATGTTAAGAGCTATTATAGACCACAGCAATTAAAAACTGTGTCAATTCTTTTCCTTTCTCTTCCGTCTTTGAAGAATATGATGGATTCTTCTACCTATTTTTTGTGTTACAGCTGTGAACTGTCAAAAGATTTCTTGAAATGCTGTCACTACTTTTATGCTATTTAACTTGAGTTTTCTTCTTCAAAAGTAATGATGATATTTCATTTGAATATATAGTTTTGTTAATATAGAGAAAGTTTGAAAGCTTATTTGTCTTAGTGACATATAAGCTCTGACAAATATCTTAGTTACAATCTGCTGCTTGTCTATAAATGAAAACCATATATTAGTCAATGTATATT